>JASXTE010000095.1:127500-133478 GCA_030280995.1 Hemileia vastatrix | reverse complement strand
AATTTTTTGTAAAATCAGTATATACACACTACTACAGTCTTATAATGCTTAGTGAGATCATTTTCTGAAATTTTTTTTTTTTTTTGAAATTTTTTTTTTTTTTGAATTTTTTTTTTTTTTATGTCTTCAAATTGTAAGTGATAAATACAACAGTCTAATAGTGCTTAGTGATTTCCTTTTAATTTTTAATTTTTTTTTTTTTTTTTTTTTTTTTTTTTTTTGGCTCTTCAAAATGTGAGTGATGAACACAACAGTCTAATAATGATAAGTGTTTTCCTTTTAAAAAAATTTTTTTTTTGAATTTTTTTTTTTTTTGTGTCTCTTCACATTGTGAGTGATAATCACTGATCATATTATTGAAATGTTGAATTTGGATGCACTATGAATAAAAACATTCAACATGACAAAAGAATTATAATGGCACCACATTATGCATATTTTCATTGATATTCACTGATCATGATATTGAAATGTTGAACTTGGCAACACTTGGAAAAACACATTCAACATGACAAAAAAATTGAAATGACACTACATTATGCATATTTTCAGTGATATTCACTGATCATGATATTAAAATGGGTAACTTGGCAACACTTTGTTAAAAAACACTCAACATTGCAAAAAAAAAATTTTTTTGTAAAATCAGTATATACACACTACTACAGTCTTATAATGCTTAGTGAGATCATTTTCTGAAATTTTTTTTTTTTTTTGAAATTTTTTTTTTTTTTGAATTTTTTTTTTTTTGTGTCTTCAAATTGTAAGTGATAAATACAACAGTCTAATAGTGCTTAGTGATTTCCTTTTAATTTTTAATTTTTTTTTTTTTTTTTTTTTTTTTTTTTTTTTGGCTCTTCAAAATGTGAGTGATGAACACAACAGTCTAATAATGATAAGTGTTTTCCTTTTAAAAAAATTTTTTTTTTGAATTTTTTTTTTTTTGTGTCTCTTCACATTGTGAGTGATAATCACTGATCATATTATTGAAATGTTGAATTTGGATGCACTATGAATAAAAACATTCAACATGACAAAAGAATTATAATGGCACCACATTATGCATATTTTCATTGATATTCACTGATCATGATATTGAAATGTTGAACTTGGCAACACTTGGAAAAACACATTCAACATGATAAAAAAATTGAAATGACACTACATTATGCATATTTTCAGTGATATTCACTGATCATGATATTAAAATGGGTAACTTGGCAACACTTTGTTAAAAAACACTCAACATTGCAAAAAAAATTTTTTTTTGTAAAATCAGTATATACACACTACTACAGTCTTATAATGCTTAGTGAGATCATTTTCTGAAATTTTTTTTTTTTTTTGAAATTTTTTTTTTTTTTGAATTTTTTTTTTTTTGTGTCTTCAAATTGTAAGTGATAAATACAACACTCTAATAGTGCTTAGTGATTTCCTTTTAATTTTTAATTTTTTTTTTTTTTTTTTTTTTTTTTTTTGGCTCTTCAAAATGTGAGTGATGAACACAACAGTCTAATAATGATAAGTGTTTTCCTTTTAAAAAAATTTTTTTTTTGAATTTTTTTTTTTTGTGTCTCTTCACATTGTGAGTGATAATCACTGATCATATTATTGAAATGTTGAATTTGGATGCACTATGAATAAAAACATTCAACATGACAAAAGAATTATAATGGCACCACATTATGCATATTTTCGTTGATATTCACTGATCATGATATTGAAATGTTGAACTTGGCAACACTTGGAAAAACACATTCAACATGATACAAAAATTGAAATGACACTACATTATGCATATTTTCAGTGATATTCACTGATCATGATATTAAAATGGGTAACTTGGCAACACTTTGTTAAAAAACACTCAACATTGCAAAAAAAATTTTTTTTTGTAAAATCAGTATATACACACTACTACAGTCTTATAATGCTTAGTGAGATCATTTTCTGAAATTTTTTTTTTTTTTTGAAATTTTTTTTTTTTTTGAATTTTTTTTTTTTTGTGTCTTCAAATTGTAAGTGATAAATACAACAGTCTAATAGTGCTTAGTGATTTCCTTTTAATTTTTAATTTTTTTTTTTTTTTTTTTTTTTTTTTTTTTTTGGCTCTTCAAAATGTGAGTGATGAACACAACAGTCTAATAATGATAAGTGTTTTCCTTTTAAAAAATTTTTTTTTTTGAATTTTTTTTTTTTGTGTCTCTTCACATTGTGAGTGATAATCACTGATCATATTATTGAAATGTTGAATTTGGATGCACTATGAATAAAAACATTCAACATGACAAAAGAATTATAATGGCACCACATTATGCATATTTTCATTGATATTCACTGATCATGATATTGAAATGTTGAACTTGGCAACACTTGGAAAAACACATTCAACATGACAAAAAAATTGAAATGACACTACATTATGCATATTTTCAGTGATATTCACTGATCATGATATTAAAATGGGTAACTTGGCAACACTTTGTTAAAAAACACTCAACATTGCAAAAAAAAATATTTTTTGTAAAATCAGTATATACACACTACTACAGTCTTATAATGCTTAGTGAGATCATTTTCTGAAATTTTTTTTTTTTTTTGAAATTTTTTTTTTTTTTGAATTTTTTTTTTTTTGTGTCTTCAAATTGTAAGTGATAAATACAACAGTCTAATAGTGCTTAGTGATTTCCTTTTAATTTTTAATTTTTTTTTTTTTTTTTTTTTTTTTTGGCTCTTCAAAATGTGAGTGATGAACACAACAGTCTAATAATGATAAGTGTTTTCCTTTTAAAAAAATTTTTTTTTTGAATTTTTTTTTTTTTGTGTCTCTTCACATTGTGAGTGATAATCACTGATCATATTATTGAAATGTTGAATTTGGATGCACTATGAATAAAAACATTCAACATGACAAAAGAATTATAATGGCACCACATTATGCATATTTTCATTGATATTCACTGATCATGATATTGAAATGTTGAACTTGGCAACACTTGGAAAAACACATTCAACATGACAAAAAAATTGAAATGACACTACATTATGCATATTTTCAGTGATATTCACTGATCATGATATTAAAATGGGTAACTTGGCAACACTTTGTTAAAAAACACTCAACATTGCAAAAAAAAAATTTTTTTGTAAAATCAGTATATACACACTACTACAGTCTTATAATGCTTAGTGAGATCATTTTCTGAAATTTTTTTTTTTTTTGAAATTTTTTTTTTTTTTGAATTTTTTTTTTTTTGTGTCTTCAAATTGTAAGTGATAAATACAACAGTCTAATAGTGCTTAGTGATTTCCTTTTAATTTTTAATTTTTTTTTTTTTTTTTTTTTTTTTTTTTTTGGCTCTTCAAAATGTGAGTGATGAACACAACAGTCTAATAATGATAAGTGTTTTCCTTTTAAAAAAATTTTTTTTTTGAATTTTTTTTTTTTGTGTCTCTTCACATTGTGAGTGATAATCACTGATCATATTATTGAAATGTTGAATTTGGATGCACTATGAATAAAAACATTCAACATGACAAAAGAATTATAATGGCACCACATTATGCATATTTTCATTGATATTCACTGATCATGATATTGAAATGTTGAACTTGGCAACACTTGGAAAAACACATTCAACATGATAAAAAAATTGAAATGACACTACATTATGCATATTTTCAGTGATATTCACTGATCATGATATTAAAATGGGTAACTTGGCAACACTTTGTTAAAAAACACTCAACATTGCAAAAAAAATTTTTTTTTGTAAAATCAGTATATACACACTACTACAGTCTTATAATGCTTAGTGAGATCATTTTCTGAAATTTTTTTTTTTTTTTGAAATTTTTTTTTTTTTTGAATTTTTTTTTTTTTGTGTCTTCAAATTGTAAGTGATAAATACAACAGTCTAATAGTGCTTAGTGATTTCCTTTTAATTTTTAATTTTTTTTTTTTTTTTTTTTTTTTTTTTTGGCTCTTCAAAATGTGAGTGATGAACACAACAGTCTAATAATGATAAGTGTTTTCCTTTTAAAAAAATTTTTTTTTTGAATTTTTTTTTTTTTGTGTCTCTTCACATTGTGAGTGATAATCACTGATCATATTATTGAAATGTTGAATTTGGATGCACTATGAATAAAAACATTCAACATGACAAAAGAATTATAATGGCACCACATTATGCATATTTTCATTGATATTCACTGATCATGATATTGAAATGTTGAACTTGGCAACACTTGGAAAAACACATTCAACATGATAAAAAAATTGAAATGACACTACATTATGCATATTTTCAGTGATATTCACTGATCATGATATTAAAATGGGTAACTTGGCAACACTTTGTTAAAAAACACTCAACATTGCAAAAAAAATTTTTTTTTGTAAAATCAGTATATACACACTACTACAGTCTTATAATGCTTAGTGAGATCATTTTCTGAAATTTTTTTTTTTTTTTGAAATTTTTTTTTTTTTTGAATTTTTTTTTTTTTGTGTCTTCAAATTGTAAGTGATAAATACAACAGTCTAATAGTGCTTAGTGATTTCCTTTTAATTTTTAATTTTTTTTTTTTTTTTTTTTTTTTTTTTTGGCTCTTCAAAATGTGAGTGATGAACACAACAGTCTAATAATGATAAGTGTTTTCCTTTTAAAAAAATTTTTTTTTTGAATTTTTTTTTTTTGTGTCTCTTCACATTGTGAGTGATAATCACTGATCATATTATTGAAATGTTGAATTTGGATGCACTATGAATAAAAACATTCAACATGACAAAAGAATTATAATGGCACCACATTATGCATATTTTCATTGATATTCACTGATCATGATATTGAAATGTTGAACTTGGCAACACTTGGAAAAACACATTCAACATGATACAAAAATTGAAATGACACTACATTATGCATATTTTCAGTGATATTCACTGATCATGATATTAAAATGGGTAACTTGGCAACACTTTGTTAAAAAACACTCAACATTGCAAAAAAAATTTTTTTTTGTAAAATCAGTATATACACACTACTACAGTCTTATAATGCTTAGTGAGATCATTTTCTGAAAATTTTTTTTTTTTTTGAAATTTTTTTTTTTTTTGAATTTTTTTTTTTTTGTGTCTTCAAATTGTAAGTGATAAATACAACAGTCTAATAGTGCTTAGTGATTTCCTTTTAATTTTTAATTTTTTTTTTTTTTTTTTTTTTTTTTTTTTTTTGGCTCTTCAAAATGTGAGTGATGAACACAACAGTCTAATAATGATAAGTGTTTTCCTTTTAAAAAATTTTTTTTTTTGAATTTTTTTTTTTTGTGTCTCTTCACATTGTGAGTGATAATCACTGATCATATTATTGAAATGTTGAATTTGGATGCACTATGAATAAAAACATTCAACATGACAAAAGAATTATAATGGCACCACATTATGCATATTTTCATTGATATTCACTGATCATGATATTGAAATGTTGAACTTGGCAACACTTGGAAAAACACATTCAACATGACAAAAAAATTGAAATGACACTACATTATGCATATTTTCAGTGATATTCACTGATCATGATATTAAAATGGGTAACTTGGCAACACTTTGTTAAAAAACACTCAACATTGCAAAAAAAAATATTTTTTGTAAAATCAGTATATACACACTACTACAGTCTTATAATGCTTAGTGAGATCATTTTCTGAAATTTTTTTTTTTTTTTGAAATTTTTTTTTTTTTTGAATTTTTTTTTTTTTGTGTCTTCAAATTGTAAGTGATAAATACAACAGTCTAATAGTGCTTAGTGATTTCCTTTTAATTTTTAATTTTTTTTTTTTTTTTTTTTTTTTTTGGCTCTTCAAAATGTGAGTGATGAACACAACAGTCTAATAATGATAAATGTTTACCAAAATCTAATGAAGCTTACTGTTTTACTATTTTGGAGACTTTTTTTTTGAAAAATATTTTATAG
>JASXTE010000095.1:112500-117500 GCA_030280995.1 Hemileia vastatrix | reverse complement strand
TTTCTGAAATTTTTTTTTTTTTTTGAAAAATTTTTTTTTTTTGATTTTTTTTTTTTTGTGTCTTCAAATTGTAAGTGATAAATACAACAGTCTAATAGTGCTTAGTGATTTCCTTTTAATTTTTTTTTTTTTTTTTTTTTTTTTTTTTTTTTTTTTTTGGCTCTTCAAAATGTGAGTGATGAACACAACAGTCTAATAATGATAAGTGTTTTCCTTTTAAAAAAATTTTTTTTTTGAATTTTTTTTTTTTTGTGTCTCTTCACATTGTGAGTGATAATCACTGATCATATTATTGAAATGTTGAATTTGGATGCACTATGAATAAAAACATTCAACATGACAAAAGAATTATAATGGCACCACATTATGCATATTTTCATTGATATTCACTGATCATGATATTGAAATGTTGAACTTGGCAACACTTGGAAAAACACATTCAACATGACAAAAAAATTGAAATGACACTACATTATGCATATTTTCAGTGATATTCACTGATCATGATATTAAAATGGGTAACTTGGCAACACTTTGTTAAAAAACACTCAACATTGCAAAAAAAAAAATTTTTTGTAAAATCAGTATATACACACTACTACAGTCTTATAATGCTTAGTGAGATCATTTTCTGAAATTTTTTTTTTTTTTTGAAATTTTTTTTTTTTTTGAATTTTTTTTTTTTTTATGTCTTCAAATTGTAAGTGATAAATACAACAGTCTAATAGTGCTTAGTGATTTCCTTTTAATTTTTAATTTTTTTTTTTTTTTTTTTTTTTTTTTTTTTTGGCTCTTCAAAATGTGAGTGATGAACACAACAGTCTAATAATGATAAGTGTTTTCCTTTTAAAAAAATTTTTTTTTTGAATTTTTTTTTTTTTTGTGTCTCTTCACATTGTGAGTGATAATCACTGATCATATTATTGAAATGTTGAATTTGGATGCACTATGAATAAAAACATTCAACATGACAAAAGAATTATAATGGCACCACATTATGCATATTTTCATTGATATTCACTGATCATGATATTGAAATGTTGAACTTGGCAACACTTGGAAAAACACATTCAACATGACAAAAAAATTGAAATGACACTACATTATGCATATTTTCAGTGATATTCACTGATCATGATATTAAAATGGGTAACTTGGCAACACTTTGTTAAAAAACACTCAACATTGCAAAAAAAAAATTTTTTTGTAAAATCAGTATATACACACTACTACAGTCTTATAATGCTTAGTGAGATCATTTTCTGAAATTTTTTTTTTTTTTTGAAATTTTTTTTTTTTTTGAATTTTTTTTTTTTTGTGTCTTCAAATTGTAAGTGATAAATACAACAGTCTAATAGTGCTTAGTGATTTCCTTTTAATTTTTAATTTTTTTTTTTTTTTTTTTTTTTTTTTTTTTTTGGCTCTTCAAAATGTGAGTGATGAACACAACAGTCTAATAATGATAAGTGTTTTCCTTTTAAAAAAATTTTTTTTTTGAATTTTTTTTTTTTTGTGTCTCTTCACATTGTGAGTGATAATCACTGATCATATTATTGAAATGTTGAATTTGGATGCACTATGAATAAAAACATTCAACATGACAAAAGAATTATAATGGCACCACATTATGCATATTTTCATTGATATTCACTGATCATGATATTGAAATGTTGAACTTGGCAACACTTGGAAAAACACATTCAACATGATAAAAAAATTGAAATGACACTACATTATGCATATTTTCAGTGATATTCACTGATCATGATATTAAAATGGGTAACTTGGCAACACTTTGTTAAAAAACACTCAACATTGCAAAAAAAATTTTTTTTTGTAAAATCAGTATATACACACTACTACAGTCTTATAATGCTTAGTGAGATCATTTTCTGAAATTTTTTTTTTTTTTTGAAATTTTTTTTTTTTTTGAATTTTTTTTTTTTTGTGTCTTCAAATTGTAAGTGATAAATACAACACTCTAATAGTGCTTAGTGATTTCCTTTTAATTTTTAATTTTTTTTTTTTTTTTTTTTTTTTTTTTTGGCTCTTCAAAATGTGAGTGATGAACACAACAGTCTAATAATGATAAGTGTTTTCCTTTTAAAAAAATTTTTTTTTTGAATTTTTTTTTTTTGTGTCTCTTCACATTGTGAGTGATAATCACTGATCATATTATTGAAATGTTGAATTTGGATGCACTATGAATAAAAACATTCAACATGACAAAAGAATTATAATGGCACCACATTATGCATATTTTCGTTGATATTCACTGATCATGATATTGAAATGTTGAACTTGGCAACACTTGGAAAAACACATTCAACATGATACAAAAATTGAAATGACACTACATTATGCATATTTTCAGTGATATTCACTGATCATGATATTAAAATGGGTAACTTGGCAACACTTTGTTAAAAAACACTCAACATTGCAAAAAAAATTTTTTTTTGTAAAATCAGTATATACACACTACTACAGTCTTATAATGCTTAGTGAGATCATTTTCTGAAATTTTTTTTTTTTTTTGAAATTTTTTTTTTTTTTGAATTTTTTTTTTTTTGTGTCTTCAAATTGTAAGTGATAAATACAACAGTCTAATAGTGCTTAGTGATTTCCTTTTAATTTTTAATTTTTTTTTTTTTTTTTTTTTTTTTTTTTTTTTGGCTCTTCAAAATGTGAGTGATGAACACAACAGTCTAATAATGATAAGTGTTTTCCTTTTAAAAAATTTTTTTTTTTGAATTTTTTTTTTTTGTGTCTCTTCACATTGTGAGTGATAATCACTGATCATATTATTGAAATGTTGAATTTGGATGCACTATGAATAAAAACATTCAACATGACAAAAGAATTATAATGGCACCACATTATGCATATTTTCATTGATATTCACTGATCATGATATTGAAATGTTGAACTTGGCAACACTTGGAAAAACACATTCAACATGACAAAAAAATTGAAATGACACTACATTATGCATATTTTCAGTGATATTCACTGATCATGATATTAAAATGGGTAACTTGGCAACACTTTGTTAAAAAACACTCAACATTGCAAAAAAAAATATTTTTTGTAAAATCAGTATATACACACTACTACAGTCTTATAATGCTTAGTGAGATCATTTTCTGAAATTTTTTTTTTTTTTTGAAATTTTTTTTTTTTTTGAATTTTTTTTTTTTTGTGTCTTCAAATTGTAAGTGATAAATACAACAGTCTAATAGTGCTTAGTGATTTCCTTTTAATTTTTAATTTTTTTTTTTTTTTTTTTTTTTTTTGGCTCTTCAAAATGTGAGTGATGAACACAACAGTCTAATAATGATAAGTGTTTTCCTTTTAAAAAAATTTTTTTTTTGAATTTTTTTTTTTTTGTGTCTCTTCACATTGTGAGTGATAATCACTGATCATATTATTGAAATGTTGAATTTGGATGCACTATGAATAAAAACATTCAACATGACAAAAGAATTATAATGGCACCACATTATGCATATTTTCATTGATATTCACTGATCATGATATTGAAATGTTGAACTTGGCAACACTTGGAAAAACACATTCAACATGACAAAAAAATTGAAATGACACTACATTATGCATATTTTCAGTGATATTCACTGATCATGATATTAAAATGGGTAACTTGGCAACACTTTGTTAAAAAACACTCAACATTGCAAAAAAAAAATTTTTTTGTAAAATCAGTATATACACACTACTACAGTCTTATAATGCTTAGTGAGATCATTTTCTGAAATTTTTTTTTTTTTTGAAATTTTTTTTTTTTTTGAATTTTTTTTTTTTTGTGTCTTCAAATTGTAAGTGATAAATACAACAGTCTAATAGTGCTTAGTGATTTCCTTTTAATTTTTAATTTTTTTTTTTTTTTTTTTTTTTTTTTTTTTGGCTCTTCAAAATGTGAGTGATGAACACAACAGTCTAATAATGATAAGTGTTTTCCTTTTAAAAAAATTTTTTTTTTGAATTTTTTTTTTTTGTGTCTCTTCACATTGTGAGTGATAATCACTGATCATATTATTGAAATGTTGAATTTGGATGCACTATGAATAAAAACATTCAACATGACAAAAGAATTATAATGGCACCACATTATGCATATTTTCATTGATATTCACTGATCATGATATTGAAATGTTGAACTTGGCAACACTTGGAAAAACACATTCAACATGATAAAAAAATTGAAATGACACTACATTATGCATATTTTCAGTGATATTCACTGATCATGATATTAAAATGGGTAACTTGGCAACACTTTGTTAAAAAACACTCAACATTGCAAAAAAAATTTTTTTTTGTAAAATCAGTATATACACACTACTACAGTCTTATAATGCTTAGTGAGATCATTTTCTGAAATTTTTTTTTTTTTTTGAAATTTTTTTTTTTTTTGAATTTTTTTTTTTTTGTGTCTTCAAATTGTAAGTGATAAATACAACAGTCTAATAGTGCTTAGTGATTTCCTTTTAATTTTTAATTTTTTTTTTTTTTTTTTTTTTTTTTTTTGGCTCTTCAAAATGTGAGTGATGAACACAACAGTCTAATAATGATAAGTGTTTTCCTTTTAAAAAAATTTTTTTTTTGAATTTTTTTTTTTTTGTGTCTCTTCACATTGTGAGTGATAATCACTGATCATATTATTGAAATGTTGAATTTGGATGCACTATGAATAAAAACATTCAACATGACAAAAGAATTATAATGGCACCACATTATGCATATTTTCATTGATATTCACTGATCATGATATTGAAATGTTGAACTTGGCAACACTTGGAAAAACACATTCAACATGATAAAAAAATTGAAATGACACTACATTATGCATATTTTCAGTGATATTCACTGATCATGATATTAAAATGGGTAACTTGGCAACACTTTGTTAAAAAACACTCAACATTGCAAAAAAAATTTTTTTTTGTAAAATCAGTATATACACACTACTACAGTCTTAT
>JASXTE010000095.1:90000-100000 GCA_030280995.1 Hemileia vastatrix | reverse complement strand
ATTTGAATGTATAATAAAAATTTTCTATCTTTACTTGCTAGTCAATAAGTTTGCTTATCTAAATTTTTCTAAGTCATCAATTTCACATGTCAGATTTAAAAAATTGGCAATGCCCTCCCCTGCATTTTATTGAAACAAGGGGTGGGTACCACCAAATTTTTCTAAGTCATCAATTTCACATGTCAGATTTAAAACATTGGCAATACCCTCCCCTGCATTTTATTGAAACAAGGGGTGGGTACCACCAAATTTTTCTAAGTCATCAATTTCACATGTCAGATTTAAAAAATTGGCAATACCCTCCCCTGCATTTTATTGAAGTAAAGGGTGAAAGTCATCAAAATTTAATATAATTACATAAATTAATTAATATATAAATAAGATATGTCAAGTATACTACTTTTAAAGTAATGACAATTCCTTAAGCCAAAATGCAGATCAAGTCTAGAAACTAGGTTTGGGACTTTCCACAGGTATAGGCTAGAGGAACCCCATGAAACAAATTAATGTTATCATGATTACCATTTATACAACACAAGGTCGTGGGCCCATTACTTTAATTTCATAAATTGAAATATCATATTTATTTATTAAAAATTTATGGAAGAATATTAAATATTTGGTTATTTTTTTGTATATATTACTTGATTGAGTTACTAAGAGGGGCAATAATGCTCTAACAACATGCTCGCTGCATTAGAACTCAATCATGTAATAATACAAAAAATTTTAAAGAATTTTCTTTGATGGAAAAACAATAATTTTACATTTTCAGCTAATATTTTATGGAAGTGAACTCTGTTCTTCGCCCGAAGAACAGAGTTCATCCTCCTATTTTCACACTCTGTTTAAAAAGAATAAAATGACTTACCTGGAGAGATGAGTTGAGAAAAAAGAAATATAAGTGAATGGAAGTGAACTCTGCTCTTCGCCCGAAGAACAGAGTTCATCCTCCTATTTTCACACTCTGTTTAAAAAGAATAAAATGACTTACCTGGAGAGATGAGTTGAGAAAAAAGAAATATAAGTGAATGGAAGTGAACTCTGTTCTTCGCCCGAAGAACAGAGTTCATCCTCCTATTTTCACACTCTGTTTAAAAAGAATAAAATGACTTACCTGGAGAGATGAGTTGAGAAAAAAGAAATATAAGTGAAATTGATTGAGTGATGTAGGAAGAGAGGAGAAAACGGATATGAGTGAAGAAAAAAAAGAGAGTGACTGAAAAAATATGCGTTTGCTGAAAATATGCGATTTCATTTTTGTTGGCCAGGTGAGAAGTTGAGATTCCAAGGAGTTGATGGCAGTGATACATCGTTTGGTATAAGTGTTAACTGAACCATACCCTAAATCAAAGACATTTTCTAAACGTTTCAAAGCGGCTCCATTACCATTTGAACCCAAACGACATAGTGTGATGGCCAATTGAATTGAAGGATGTCGTTGTTCTTTTTGAGAATTATTGTGAAATATGGGATGATCCTGAATAAGCTCAAGCAATTTAAGGAAACATTCCTGAGAAGTCCTGAACAGCTGTCTAAAACTGGGTGTAGATAGGTTAAGAAGTGTTTGGATGGTGTACTTGGGGGTATGAAGTACTTGAGGCTTTCTGGGAAGAAGGTAACGTTTCGTGGCCATTTTTGATAAAAAGACAAAATCTTCTTCTAGATCAGAATCAGAATCGCAATCAGAGTCCAAGAGCAGTTCAAGAGCCATGAAAGTCATTGCTTTATGTAATTTATCACGATTTGAAAGTGAGGAAGGCATAACTCTTATATGATATGATATGAAGATGTAAGTGATGTACGATGTTTTGAGTTATGAAGTGTTATTCTGCGGAGTGCTGCGTATGAATGGGATGATGCTGACAAATCAGTGAAATGGGACTTGATGGTGAAATCAGCACTTTTGGTTGAGAAAGTGCGGATTTGAGTGAAATAAGTGACTTATTTCATTTTGAAATCCACCAGTATTGGGGCTAGTGTGTTTTGGAAATCCGCACTTATTTAAGTGCGGATTTGGTCAAATTTAAGTGCGGATTTGTAAGTGCGGATTTGCCAGAACTGACACCCCCTATTTAAAGGGTGAACTTGGCAACACTTGGAAAAAAAACACTCAACATGACAAAAAAAATAAAATGACACAAAATTATGCATATTTTCAGTAATATTCACTGATCATGATATTGAAAAGGTGAAATTGGCAACACTTGGAAAAAAAACACTAAACATGACAAAAAAAATAAAATGACACAAAATTATGCATATTTTCAGTAATATTCACTGATCATGATATTGAAAAGGTGAACTTGGCAACACTTGGAAAAACACATTCAATATGACAAAAAAATTGAAATGACACTACATTATGCATATTTTCAGTGATATTCACTGATCATGATATTAAAATGGGTAACTTGGCAACACTTTGTTAAAAAACACTCAACATTGCAAAAAAAAATATTTTTTGTAAAATCAGTATATACACACTACTACAGTCTTATAATGCTTAGTGAGATCATTTTCTGAAATTTTTTTTTTTTTTTGAAAAATTTTTTTTTTTTGATTTTTTTTTTTTTGTGTCTTCAAATTGTAAGTGATAAATACAACAGTCTAATAGTGCTTAGTGATTTCCTTTTAATTTTTTTTTTTTTTTTTTTTTTTTTTTTTTTTTTTTTTTGGCTCTTCAAAATGTGAGTGATGAACACAACAGTCTAATAATGATAAGTGTTTTCCTTTTAAAAAAATTTTTTTTTTGAATTTTTTTTTTTTTGTGTCTCTTCACATTGTGAGTGATAATCACTGATCATATTATTGAAATGTTGAATTTGGATGCACTATGAATAAAAACATTCAACATGACAAAAGAATTATAATGGCACCACATTATGCATATTTTCATTGATATTCACTGATCATGATATTGAAATGTTGAACTTGGCAACACTTGGAAAAACACATTCAACATGACAAAAAAATTGAAATGACACTACATTATGCATATTTTCAGTGATATTCACTGATCATGATATTAAAATGGGTAACTTGGCAACACTTTGTTAAAAAACACTCAACATTGCAAAAAAAAAAATTTTTTGTAAAATCAGTATATACACACTACTACAGTCTTATAATGCTTAGTGAGATCATTTTCTGAAATTTTTTTTTTTTTTTGAAATTTTTTTTTTTTTTGAATTTTTTTTTTTTTTATGTCTTCAAATTGTAAGTGATAAATACAACAGTCTAATAGTGCTTAGTGATTTCCTTTTAATTTTTAATTTTTTTTTTTTTTTTTTTTTTTTTTTTTTTTGGCTCTTCAAAATGTGAGTGATGAACACAACAGTCTAATAATGATAAGTGTTTTCCTTTTAAAAAAATTTTTTTTTTGAATTTTTTTTTTTTTTGTGTCTCTTCACATTGTGAGTGATAATCACTGATCATATTATTGAAATGTTGAATTTGGATGCACTATGAATAAAAACATTCAACATGACAAAAGAATTATAATGGCACCACATTATGCATATTTTCATTGATATTCACTGATCATGATATTGAAATGTTGAACTTGGCAACACTTGGAAAAACACATTCAACATGACAAAAAAATTGAAATGACACTACATTATGCATATTTTCAGTGATATTCACTGATCATGATATTAAAATGGGTAACTTGGCAACACTTTGTTAAAAAACACTCAACATTGCAAAAAAAAAATTTTTTTGTAAAATCAGTATATACACACTACTACAGTCTTATAATGCTTAGTGAGATCATTTTCTGAAATTTTTTTTTTTTTTTGAAATTTTTTTTTTTTTTGAATTTTTTTTTTTTTGTGTCTTCAAATTGTAAGTGATAAATACAACAGTCTAATAGTGCTTAGTGATTTCCTTTTAATTTTTAATTTTTTTTTTTTTTTTTTTTTTTTTTTTTTTTGGCTCTTCAAAATGTGAGTGATGAACACAACAGTCTAATAATGATAAGTGTTTTCCTTTTAAAAAAATTTTTTTTTTGAATTTTTTTTTTTTTGTGTCTCTTCACATTGTGAGTGATAATCACTGATCATATTATTGAAATGTTGAATTTGGATGCACTATGAATAAAAACATTCAACATGACAAAAGAATTATAATGGCACCACATTATGCATATTTTCATTGATATTCACTGATCATGATATTGAAATGTTGAACTTGGCAACACTTGGAAAAACACATTCAACATGATAAAAAAATTGAAATGACACTACATTATGCATATTTTCAGTGATATTCACTGATCATGATATTAAAATGGGTAACTTGGCAACACTTTGTTAAAAAACACTCAACATTGCAAAAAAAATTTTTTTTTGTAAAATCAGTATATACACACTACTACAGTCTTATAATGCTTAGTGAGATCATTTTCTGAAATTTTTTTTTTTTTTTGAAATTTTTTTTTTTTTTGAATTTTTTTTTTTTTGTGTCTTCAAATTGTAAGTGATAAATACAACACTCTAATAGTGCTTAGTGATTTCCTTTTAATTTTTAATTTTTTTTTTTTTTTTTTTTTTTTTTTTTGGCTCTTCAAAATGTGAGTGATGAACACAACAGTCTAATAATGATAAGTGTTTTCCTTTTAAAAAAATTTTTTTTTTGAATTTTTTTTTTTTTGTGTCTCTTCACATTGTGAGTGATAATCACTGATCATATTATTGAAATGTTGAATTTGGATGCACTATGAATAAAAACATTCAACATGACAAAAGAATTATAATGGCACCACATTATGCATATTTTCATTGATATTCACTGATCATGATATTGAAATGTTGAACTTGGCAACACTTGGAAAAACACATTCAACATGACAAAAAAATTGAAATGACACTACATTATGCATATTTTCAGTGATATTCACTGATCATGATATTAAAATGGGTAACTTGGCAACACTTTGTTAAAAAACACTCAACATTGCAAAAAAAAAATTTTTTTGTAAAATCAGTATATACACACTACTACAGTCTTATAATGCTTAGTGAGATCATTTTCTGAAATTTTTTTTTTTTTTGAAATTTTTTTTTTTTTTGAATTTTTTTTTTTTTGTGTCTTCAAATTGTAAGTGATAAATACAACAGTCTAATAGTGCTTAGTGATTTCCTTTTAATTTTTAATTTTTTTTTTTTTTTTTTTTTTTTTTTTTTTGGCTCTTCAAAATGTGAGTGATGAACACAACAGTCTAATAATGATAAGTGTTTTCCTTTTAAAAAAATTTTTTTTTTGAATTTTTTTTTTTTGTGTCTCTTCACATTGTGAGTGATAATCACTGATCATATTATTGAAATGTTGAATTTGGATGCACTATGAATAAAAACATTCAACATGACAAAAGAATTATAATGGCACCACATTATGCATATTTTCATTGATATTCACTGATCATGATATTGAAATGTTGAACTTGGCAACACTTGGAAAAACACATTCAACATGATAAAAAAATTGAAATGACACTACATTATGCATATTTTCAGTGATATTCACTGATCATGATATTAAAATGGGTAACTTGGCAACACTTTGTTAAAAAACACTCAACATTGCAAAAAAAATTTTTTTTTGTAAAATCAGTATATACACACTACTACAGTCTTATAATGCTTAGTGAGATCATTTTCTGAAATTTTTTTTTTTTTTTGAAATTTTTTTTTTTTTTGAATTTTTTTTTTTTTGTGTCTTCAAATTGTAAGTGATAAATACAACAGTCTAATAGTGCTTAGTGATTTCCTTTTAATTTTTAATTTTTTTTTTTTTTTTTTTTTTTTTTTTTGGCTCTTCAAAATGTGAGTGATGAACACAACAGTCTAATAATGATAAGTGTTTTCCTTTTAAAAAAATTTTTTTTTTGAATTTTTTTTTTTTTGTGTCTCTTCACATTGTGAGTGATAATCACTGATCATATTATTGAAATGTTGAATTTGGATGCACTATGAATAAAAACATTCAACATGACAAAAGAATTATAATGGCACCACATTATGCATATTTTCATTGATATTCACTGATCATGATATTGAAATGTTGAACTTGGCAACACTTGGAAAAACACATTCAACATGATAAAAAAATTGAAATGACACTACATTATGCATATTTTCAGTGATATTCACTGATCATGATATTAAAATGGGTAACTTGGCAACACTTTGTTAAAAAACACTCAACATTGCAAAAAAAATTTTTTTTTGTAAAATCAGTATATACACACTACTACAGTCTTATAATGCTTAGTGAGATCATTTTCTGAAATTTTTTTTTTTTTTTGAAATTTTTTTTTTTTTTGAATTTTTTTTTTTTTGTGTCTTCAAATTGTAAGTGATAAATACAACAGTCTAATAGTGCTTAGTGATTTCCTTTTAATTTTTAATTTTTTTTTTTTTTTTTTTTTTTTTTTTTGGCTCTTCAAAATGTGAGTGATGAACACAACAGTCTAATAATGATAAGTGTTTTCCTTTTAAAAAAATTTTTTTTTTGAATTTTTTTTTTTTGTGTCTCTTCACATTGTGAGTGATAATCACTGATCATATTATTGAAATGTTGAATTTGGATGCACTATGAATAAAAACATTCAACATGACAAAAGAATTATAATGGCACCACATTATGCATATTTTCATTGATATTCACTGATCATGATATTGAAATGTTGAACTTGGCAACACTTGGAAAAACACATTCAACATGATACAAAAATTGAAATGACACTACATTATGCATATTTTCAGTGATATTCACTGATCATGATATTAAAATGGGTAACTTGGCAACACTTTGTTAAAAAACACTCAACATTGCAAAAAAAATTTTTTTTTGTAAAATCAGTATATACACACTACTACAGTCTTATAATGCTTAGTGAGATCATTTTCTGAAAATTTTTTTTTTTTTTGAAATTTTTTTTTTTTTTGAATTTTTTTTTTTTTGTGTCTTCAAATTGTAAGTGATAAATACAACAGTCTAATAGTGCTTAGTGATTTCCTTTTAATTTTTAATTTTTTTTTTTTTTTTTTTTTTTTTTTTTTTTTGGCTCTTCAAAATGTGAGTGATGAACACAACAGTCTAATAATGATAAGTGTTTTCCTTTTAAAAAATTTTTTTTTTTGAATTTTTTTTTTTTGTGTCTCTTCACATTGTGAGTGATAATCACTGATCATATTATTGAAATGTTGAATTTGGATGCACTATGAATAAAAACATTCAACATGACAAAAGAATTATAATGGCACCACATTATGCATATTTTCATTGATATTCACTGATCATGATATTGAAATGTTGAACTTGGCAACACTTGGAAAAACACATTCAACATGACAAAAAAATTGAAATGACACTACATTATGCATATTTTCAGTGATATTCACTGATCATGATATTAAAATGGGTAACTTGGCAACACTTTGTTAAAAAACACTCAACATTGCAAAAAAAAATATTTTTTGTAAAATCAGTATATACACACTACTACAGTCTTATAATGCTTAGTGAGATCATTTTCTGAAATTTTTTTTTTTTTTTGAAATTTTTTTTTTTTTTGAATTTTTTTTTTTTTGTGTCTTCAAATTGTAAGTGATAAATACAACAGTCTAATAGTGCTTAGTGATTTCCTTTTAATTTTTAATTTTTTTTTTTTTTTTTTTTTTTTTTGGCTCTTCAAAATGTGAGTGATGAACACAACAGTCTAATAATGATAAGTGTTTTCCTTTTAAAAAAATTTTTTTTTTGAATTTTTTTTTTTTTGTGTCTCTTCACATTGTGAGTGATAATCACTGATCATATTATTGAAATGTTGAATTTGGATGCACTATGAATAAAAACATTCAACATGACAAAAGAATTATAATGGCACCACATTATGCATATTTTCATTGATATTCACTGATCATGATATTGAAATGTTGAACTTGGCAACACTTGGAAAAACACATTCAACATGACAAAAAAATTGAAATGACACTACATTATGCATATTTTCAGTGATATTCACTGATCATGATATTAAAATGGGTAACTTGGCAACACTTTGTTAAAAAACACTCAACATTGCAAAAAAAAAATTTTTTTGTAAAATCAGTATATACACACTACTACAGTCTTATAATGCTTAGTGAGATCATTTTCTGAAATTTTTTTTTTTTTTGAAATTTTTTTTTTTTTTGAATTTTTTTTTTTTTGTGTCTTCAAATTGTAAGTGATAAATACAACAGTCTAATAGTGCTTAGTGATTTCCTTTTAATTTTTAATTTTTTTTTTTTTTTTTTTTTTTTTTTTTTTGGCTCTTCAAAATGTGAGTGATGAACACAACAGTCTAATAATGATAAGTGTTTTCCTTTTAAAAAAATTTTTTTTTTGAATTTTTTTTTTTTGTGTCTCTTCACATTGTGAGTGATAATCACTGATCATATTATTGAAATGTTGAATTTGGATGCACTATGAATAAAAACATTCAACATGACAAAAGAATTATAATGGCACCACATTATGCATATTTTCATTGATATTCACTGATCATGATATTGAAATGTTGAACTTGGCAACACTTGGAAAAACACATTCAACATGATAAAAAAATTGAAATGACACTACATTATGCATATTTTCAGTGATATTCACTGATCATGATATTAAAATGGGTAACTTGGCAACACTTTGTTAAAAAACACTCAACATTGCAAAAAAAATTTTTTTTTGTAAAATCAGTATATACACACTACTACAGTCTTATAATGCTTAGTGAGATCATTTTCTGAAATTTTTTTTTTTTTTTGAAATTTTTTTTTTTTTTGAATTTTTTTTTTTTTGTGTCTTCAAATTGTAAGTGATAAATACAACAGTCTAATAGTGCTTAGTGATTTCCTTTTAATTTTTAATTTTTTTTTTTTTTTTTTTTTTTTTTTTTTGGCTCTTCAAAATGTGAGTGATGAACACAACAGTCTAATAATGATAAGTGTTTTCCTTTTAAAAAAATTTTTTTTTTGAATTTTTTTTTTTTTGTGTCTCTTCACATTGTGAGTGATAATCACTGATCATATTATTGAAATGTTGAATTTGGATGCACTATGAATAAAAACATTCAACATGACAAAAGAATTATAATGGCACCACATTATGCATATTTTCATTGATATTCACTGATCATGATATTGAAATGTTGAACTTGGCAACACTTGGAAAAACACATTCAACATGATAAAAAAATTGAAATGACACTACATTATGCATATTTTCAGTGATATTCACTGATCATGATATTAAAATGGGTAACTTGGCAACACTTTGTTAAAAAACACTCAACATTGCAAAAAAAATTTTTTTTTGTAAAATCAGTATATACACACTACTACAGTCTTATAATGCTTAGTGAGATCATTTTCTGAAATTTTTTTTTTTTTTTGAAATTTTTTTTTTTTTTGAATTTTTTTTTTTTTGTGTCTTCAAATTGTAAGTGATAAATACAACAGTCTAATAGTGCTTAGTGATTTCCTTTTAATTTTTAATTTTTTTTTTTTTTTTTTTTTTTTTTTTTTGGCTCTTCAAAATGTGAGTGATGAACACAACAGTCTAATAATGATAAGTGTTTTCCTTTTAAAAAAATTTTTTTTTTGAATTTTTTTTTTTTGTGTCTCTTCACATTGTGAGTGATAATCACTGATCATATTATTGAAATGTTGAATTTGGATGCACTATGAATAAAAACATTCAACATGACAAAAGAATTATAATGGCACCACATTATGCATATTTTCATTGATATTCACTGATCATGATATTGAAATGTTGAACTTGGCAACACTTGGAAAAACACATTCAACATGATACAAAAATTGAAATGACACTACATTATGCATATTTTCAGTGATATTCACTGATCATGATATTAAAATGGGTAACTTGGCAACACTTTGTTAAAAAACACTCAACATTGCAAAAAAAATTTTTTTTTGTAAAATCAGTA
>JASXTE010000095.1:75000-80000 GCA_030280995.1 Hemileia vastatrix | reverse complement strand
GACAAAAAAAATAAAATGACACAAAATTATGCATATTTTCAGTAATATTCACTGATCATGATATTGAAAAGGTGAAATTGGCAACACTTGGAAAAAAAACACTCAACATGACAAAAAAAATAAAATGACACAAAATTATGCATATTTTCAGTGATATTCACTGATCATCATATTTAAAGGGTGAACTTGGAAACACTTGGAAAAAAAACACTCAACATGACAAAAAAAATAAAAAGACACAAAATTATGCATATTTTCAGTAATATTCACTGATCATGATATTGAAAAGGTGAAATTGGCAACACTTGGAAAAAAAACACTCAACATGACAAAAAAAATAAAATGACACAAAATTATGCATATTTTCAGTAATATTCACTGATCATGATATTGAAAAAGTGAAATTGGCAACACTTGGAAAAAAAACACTCAACATGACAAAAAAAATAAAATGACACAAAATTATGCATATTTTCACTGATATTCACTGATCATCATATTTAAAGGGTGAACTTGGCAACACTTGGAAAAAAAACACTCAACATGACAAAAAAAATAAAATGACACAAAATTATGCATATTTTCAGTAATATTCACTGATCATGATATTGAAAAGGTGAAATTGGCAACACTTGGAAAAAAAACACTAAACATGACAAAAAAAATAAAATGACACAAAATTATGCATATTTTCAGTAATATTCACTGATCATGATATTGAAAAGGTGAACTTGGCAACACTTGGAAAAACACATTCAATATGACAAAAAAATTGAAATGACACTACATTATGCATATTTTCAGTGATATTCACTGATCATGATATTAAAATGGGTAACTTGGCAACACTTTGTTAAAAAACACTCAACATTGCAAAAAAAAAAATTTTTTGTAAAATCAGTATATACACACTACTACAGTCTTATAATGCTTAGTGAGATCATTTTCTGAAATTTTTTTTTTTTTTTGAAATTTTTTTTTTTTTTGAATTTTTTTTTTTTTGTGTCTTCAAATTGTAAGTGATAAATACAACAGTCTAATAGTGCTTAGTGATTTCCTTTTAATTTTTAATTTTTTTTTTTTTTTTTTTTTTTTTTTTTTTTTGGCTCTTCAAAATGTGAGTGATGAACACAACAGTCTAATAATGATAAGTGTTTTCCTTTTAAAAAAATTTTTTTTTTGAATTTTTTTTTTTTTGTGTCTCTTCACATTGTGAGTGATAATCACTGATCATATTATTGAAATGTTGAATTTGGATGCACTATGAATAAAAACATTCAACATGACAAAAGAATTATAATGGCACCACATTATGCATATTTTCATTGATATTCACTGATCATGATATTGAAATGTTGAACTTGGCAACACTTGGAAAAACACATTCAACATGATAAAAAAATTGAAATGACACTACATTATGCATATTTTCAGTGATATTCACTGATCATGATATTAAAATGGGTAACTTGGCAACACTTTGTTAAAAAACACTCAACATTGCAAAAAAAATTTTTTTTTGTAAAATCAGTATATACACACTACTACAGTCTTATAATGCTTAGTGAGATCATTTTCTGAAATTTTTTTTTTTTTTTGAAATTTTTTTTTTTTTTGAATTTTTTTTTTTTTGTGTCTTCAAATTGTAAGTGATAAATACAACACTCTAATAGTGCTTAGTGATTTCCTTTTAATTTTTAATTTTTTTTTTTTTTTTTTTTTTTTTTTTTTGGCTCTTCAAAATGTGAGTGATGAACACAACAGTCTAATAATGATAAGTGTTTTCCTTTTAAAAAAATTTTTTTTTTGAATTTTTTTTTTTTGTGTCTCTTCACATTGTGAGTGATAATCACTGATCATATTATTGAAATGTTGAATTTGGATGCACTATGAATAAAAACATTCAACATGACAAAAGAATTATAATGGCACCACATTATGCATATTTTCGTTGATATTCACTGATCATGATATTGAAATGTTGAACTTGGCAACACTTGGAAAAACACATTCAACATGATACAAAAATTGAAATGACACTACATTATGCATATTTTCAGTGATATTCACTGATCATGATATTAAAATGGGTAACTTGGCAACACTTTGTTAAAAAACACTCAACATTGCAAAAAAAATTTTTTTTTGTAAAATCAGTATATACACACTACTACAGTCTTATAATGCTTAGTGAGATCATTTTCTGAAATTTTTTTTTTTTTTTGAAATTTTTTTTTTTTTTGAATTTTTTTTTTTTTGTGTCTTCAAATTGTAAGTGATAAATACAACAGTCTAATAGTGCTTAGTGATTTCCTTTTAATTTTTAATTTTTTTTTTTTTTTTTTTTTTTTTTTTTTTTGGCTCTTCAAAATGTGAGTGATGAACACAACAGTCTAATAATGATAAGTGTTTTCCTTTTAAAAAATTTTTTTTTTTGAATTTTTTTTTTTTGTGTCTCTTCACATTGTGAGTGATAATCACTGATCATATTATTGAAATGTTGAATTTGGATGCACTATGAATAAAAACATTCAACATGACAAAAGAATTATAATGGCACCACATTATGCATATTTTCATTGATATTCACTGATCATGATATTGAAATGTTGAACTTGGCAACACTTGGAAAAACACATTCAACATGACAAAAAAATTGAAATGACACTACATTATGCATATTTTCAGTGATATTCACTGATCATGATATTAAAATGGGTAACTTGGCAACACTTTGTTAAAAAACACTCAACATTGCAAAAAAAAATATTTTTTGTAAAATCAGTATATACACACTACTACAGTCTTATAATGCTTAGTGAGATCATTTTCTGAAATTTTTTTTTTTTTTTGAAATTTTTTTTTTTTTTGAATTTTTTTTTTTTTGTGTCTTCAAATTGTAAGTGATAAATACAACAGTCTAATAGTGCTTAGTGATTTCCTTTTAATTTTTAATTTTTTTTTTTTTTTTTTTTTTTTTTGGCTCTTCAAAATGTGAGTGATGAACACAACAGTCTAATAATGATAAGTGTTTTCCTTTTAAAAAAATTTTTTTTTTGAATTTTTTTTTTTTTGTGTCTCTTCACATTGTGAGTGATAATCACTGATCATATTATTGAAATGTTGAATTTGGATGCACTATGAATAAAAACATTCAACATGACAAAAGAATTATAATGGCACCACATTATGCATATTTTCATTGATATTCACTGATCATGATATTGAAATGTTGAACTTGGCAACACTTGGAAAAACACATTCAACATGACAAAAAAATTGAAATGACACTACATTATGCATATTTTCAGTGATATTCACTGATCATGATATTAAAATGGGTAACTTGGCAACACTTTGTTAAAAAACACTCAACATTGCAAAAAAAAAATTTTTTTGTAAAATCAGTATATACACACTACTACAGTCTTATAATGCTTAGTGAGATCATTTTCTGAAATTTTTTTTTTTTTTGAAATTTTTTTTTTTTTTGAATTTTTTTTTTTTTGTGTCTTCAAATTGTAAGTGATAAATACAACAGTCTAATAGTGCTTAGTGATTTCCTTTTAATTTTTAATTTTTTTTTTTTTTTTTTTTTTTTTTTTTTTGGCTCTTCAAAATGTGAGTGATGAACACAACAGTCTAATAATGATAAGTGTTTTCCTTTTAAAAAAATTTTTTTTTTGAATTTTTTTTTTTTGTGTCTCTTCACATTGTGAGTGATAATCACTGATCATATTATTGAAATGTTGAATTTGGATGCACTATGAATAAAAACATTCAACATGACAAAAGAATTATAATGGCACCACATTATGCATATTTTCATTGATATTCACTGATCATGATATTGAAATGTTGAACTTGGCAACACTTGGAAAAACACATTCAACATGATAAAAAAATTGAAATGACACTACATTATGCATATTTTCAGTGATATTCACTGATCATGATATTAAAATGGGTAACTTGGCAACACTTTGTTAAAAAACACTCAACATTGCAAAAAAAATTTTTTTTTGTAAAATCAGTATATACACACTACTACAGTCTTATAATGCTTAGTGAGATCATTTTCTGAAATTTTTTTTTTTTTTTGAAATTTTTTTTTTTTTTGAATTTTTTTTTTTTTGTGTCTTCAAATTGTAAGTGATAAATACAACAGTCTAATAGTGCTTAGTGATTTCCTTTTAATTTTTAATTTTTTTTTTTTTTTTTTTTTTTTTTTTTGGCTCTTCAAAATGTGAGTGATGAACACAACAGTCTAATAATGATAAGTGTTTTCCTTTTAAAAAAATTTTTTTTTTGAATTTTTTTTTTTTTGTGTCTCTTCACATTGTGAGTGATAATCACTGATCATATTATTGAAATGTTGAATTTGGATGCACTATGAATAAAAACATTCAACATGACAAAAGAATTATAATGGCACCACATTATGCATATTTTCATTGATATTCACTGATCATGATATTGAAATGTTGAACTTGGCAACACTTGGAAAAACACATTCAACATGATAAAAAAATTGAAATGACACTACATTATGCATATTTTCAGTGATATTCACTGATCATGATATTAAAATGGGTAACTTGGCAACACTTTGTTAAAAAACACTCAACATTGCAAAAAAAATTTTTTTTTGTAAAATCAGTATATACACACTACTACAGTCTTATAATGCTTAGTGAGATCATTTTCTGAAATTTTTTTTTTTTTTTGAAATTTTTTTTTTTTTTGAATTTTTTTTTTTTTGTGTCTTCAAATTGTAAGTGATAAATACAACAGTCTAATAGTGCTTAGTGATTTCCTTTTAATTTTTAATTTTTTTTTTTTTTTTTTTTTTTTTTTTTGGCTCTTCAAAATGTGAGTGATGAACACAACAGTCTAATAATGATAAGTGTTTTCCTTTTAAAAAAATTTTTTTTTTGAATTTTTTTTTTTTGTGTCTCTTCACATTGTGAGTGATAATCACTGATCATATTATTGAAATG
>JASXTE010000095.1:57500-65000 GCA_030280995.1 Hemileia vastatrix | reverse complement strand
CTACATAAAAGTGTGAATAGTTCATTATCAATTAAAAAACAGTCATTAAGCATGAAAAAAAAAACTTAACATAAAAAAATAAAATAAAACAAAATTTTGCATAAATTCAATGATATTCACTAATCATGATATTGAAAAGGTGAAATTGGCAACACTTGGAAAGTAAACACTCAACATGACAAAAAAAATAAAATGACACAAAATTATGCATATTTTCAGTAATATTCACTGATCATGATATTGAAAAGGTGAAATAGGCAACACTTGGAAAAAAAACACTCAACATGACAAAAAAAATAAAATGACACAAAATTATGCATATTTTCAGTAATATTCACTGATCATGATATTGAAAAGGTGAAATTGGCAACACTTGGAAAAAAAACACTCAACATGACAAAAAAAATAAAATGACACAAAATTATGCATATTTTCAGTGATATTCACTGATCATCATATTTAAAGGGTGAACTTGGAAACACTTGGAAAAAAAACACTCAACATGACAAAAAAAATAAAAAGACACAAAATTATGCATATTTTCAGTAATATTCACTGATCATGATATTGAAAAGGTGAAATTGGCAACACTTGGAAAAAAAACACTCAACATGACAAAAAAAATAAAATGACACAAAATTATGCATATTTTCAGTAATATTCACTGATCATGATATTGAAAAAGTGAAATTGGCAACACTTGGAAAAAAAACACTCAACATGACAAAAAAAATAAAATGACACAAAATTATGCATATTTTCACTGATATTCACTGATCATCATATTTAAAGGGTGAACTTGGCAACACTTGGAAAAAAAACACTCAACATGACAAAAAAAATAAAATGACACAAAATTATGCATATTTTCAGTAATATTCACTGATCATGATATTGAAAAGGTGAAATTGGCAACACTTGGAAAAAAAACACTAAACATGACAAAAAAAATAAAATGACACAAAATTATGCATATTTTCAGTAATATTCACTGATCATGATATTGAAAAGGTGAACTTGGCAACACTTGGAAAAACACATTCAATATGACAAAAAAATTGAAATGACACTACATTATGCATATTTTCAGTGATATTCACTGATCATGATATTAAAATGGGTAACTTGGCAACACTTTGTTAAAAAACACTCAACATTGCAAAAAAAAATATTTTTTGTAAAATCAGTATATACACACTACTACAGTCTTATAATGCTTAGTGAGATCATTTTCTGAAATTTTTTTTTTTTTTTGAAAATTTTTTTTTTTTTGATTTTTTTTTTTTTGTGTCTTCAAATTGTAAGTGATAAATACAACAGTCTAATAGTGCTTAGTGATTTCCTTTTAATTTTTTTTTTTTTTTTTTTTTTTTTTTTTTTTTTTTTTGGCTCTTCAAAATGTGAGTGATGAACACAACAGTCTAATAATGATAAGTGTTTTCCTTTTAAAAAAATTTTTTTTTTGAATTTTTTTTTTTTTGTGTCTCTTCACATTGTGAGTGATAATCACTGATCATATTATTGAAATGTTGAATTTGGATGCACTATGAATAAAAACATTCAACATGACAAAAGAATTATAATGGCACCACATTATGCATATTTTCATTGATATTCACTGATCATGATATTGAAATGTTGAACTTGGCAACACTTGGAAAAACACATTCAACATGACAAAAAAATTGAAATGACACTACATTATGCATATTTTCAGTGATATTCACTGATCATGATATTAAAATGGGTAACTTGGCAACACTTTGTTAAAAAACACTCAACATTGCAAAAAAAAAATTTTTTTGTAAAATCAGTATATACACACTACTACAGTCTTATAATGCTTAGTGAGATCATTTTCTGAAATTTTTTTTTTTTTTTGAAATTTTTTTTTTTTTTGAATTTTTTTTTTTTTTATGTCTTCAAATTGTAAGTGATAAATACAACAGTCTAATAGTGCTTAGTGATTTCCTTTTAATTTTTAATTTTTTTTTTTTTTTTTTTTTTTTTTTTTTTGGCTCTTCAAAATGTGAGTGATGAACACAACAGTCTAATAATGATAAGTGTTTTCCTTTTAAAAAAATTTTTTTTTTGAATTTTTTTTTTTTTTGTGTCTCTTCACATTGTGAGTGATAATCACTGATCATATTATTGAAATGTTGAATTTGGATGCACTATGAATAAAAACATTCAACATGACAAAAGAATTATAATGGCACCACATTATGCATATTTTCATTGATATTCACTGATCATGATATTGAAATGTTGAACTTGGCAACACTTGGAAAAACACATTCAACATGACAAAAAAATTGAAATGACACTACATTATGCATATTTTCAGTGATATTCACTGATCATGATATTAAAATGGGTAACTTGGCAACACTTTGTTAAAAAACACTCAACATTGCAAAAAAAAAATTTTTTTGTAAAATCAGTATATACACACTACTACAGTCTTATAATGCTTAGTGAGATCATTTTCTGAAATTTTTTT
Source organism: Hemileia vastatrix (assembly GCA_030280995.1). Lineage (NCBI taxonomy): Eukaryota > Fungi > Basidiomycota > Pucciniomycetes > Pucciniales > Zaghouaniaceae > Hemileia > Hemileia vastatrix. The sequence goes on along the minus strand of JASXTE010000095.1, from coordinate 62,497 downwards.
TTTTTTTTGAAATTTTTTTTTTTTTTGAATTTTTTTTTTTTTGTGTCTTCAAATTGTAAGTGATAAATACAACAGTCTAATAGTGCTTAGTGATTTCCTTTTAATTTTTAATTTTTTTTTTTTTTTTTTTTTTTTTTTTTTTTGGCTCTTCAAAATGTGAGTGATGAACACAACAGTCTAATAATGATAAGTGTTTTCCTTTTAAAAAAATTTTTTTTTTGAATTTTTTTTTTTTTGTGTCTCTTCACATTGTGAGTGATAATCACTGATCATATTATTGAAATGTTGAATTTGGATGCACTATGAATAAAAACATTCAACATGACAAAAGAATTATAATGGCACCACATTATGCATATTTTCATTGATATTCACTGATCATGATATTGAAATGTTGAACTTGGCAACACTTGGAAAAACACATTCAACATGATAAAAAAATTGAAATGACACTACATTATGCATATTTTCAGTGATATTCACTGATCATGATATTAAAATGGGTAACTTGGCAACACTTTGTTAAAAAACACTCAACATTGCAAAAAAAATTTTTTTTTGTAAAATCAGTATATACACACTACTACAGTCTTATAATGCTTAGTGAGATCATTTTCTGAAATTTTTTTTTTTTTTTGAAATTTTTTTTTTTTTTGAATTTTTTTTTTTTTGTGTCTTCAAATTGTAAGTGATAAATACAACACTCTAATAGTGCTTAGTGATTTCCTTTTAATTTTTAATTTTTTTTTTTTTTTTTTTTTTTTTTTTTTGGCTCTTCAAAATGTGAGTGATGAACACAACAGTCTAATAATGATAAGTGTTTTCCTTTTAAAAAAATTTTTTTTTTGAATTTTTTTTTTTTGTGTCTCTTCACATTGTGAGTGATAATCACTGATCATATTATTGAAATGTTGAATTTGGATGCACTATGAATAAAAACATTCAACATGACAAAAGAATTATAATGGCACCACATTATGCATATTTTCATTGATATTCACTGATCATGATATTGAAATGTTGAACTTGGCAACACTTGGAAAAACACATTCAACATGATACAAAAATTGAAATGACACTACATTATGCATATTTTCAGTGATATTCACTGATCATGATATTAAAATGGGTAACTTGGCAACACTTTGTTAAAAAACACTCAACATTGCAAAAAAAATTTTTTTTTGTAAAATCAGTATATACACACTACTACAGTCTTATAATGCTTAGTGAGATCATTTTCTGAAATTTTTTTTTTTTTTTGAAATTTTTTTTTTTTTTGAATTTTTTTTTTTTTGTGTCTTCAAATTGTAAGTGATAAATACAACAGTCTAATAGTGCTTAGTGATTTCCTTTTAATTTTTAATTTTTTTTTTTTTTTTTTTTTTTTTTTTTTTTTGGCTCTTCAAAATGTGAGTGATGAACACAACAGTCTAATAATGATAAGTGTTTTCCTTTTAAAAAATTTTTTTTTTTGAATTTTTTTTTTTTGTGTCTCTTCACATTGTGAGTGATAATCACTGATCATATTATTGAAATGTTGAATTTGGATGCACTATGAATAAAAACATTCAACATGACAAAAGAATTATAATGGCACCACATTATGCATATTTTCATTGATATTCACTGATCATGATATTGAAATGTTGAACTTGGCAACACTTGGAAAAACACATTCAACATGACAAAAAAATTGAAATGACACTACATTATGCATATTTTCAGTGATATTCACTGATCATGATATTAAAATGGGTAACTTGGCAACACTTTGTTAAAAAACACTCAACATTGCAAAAAAAAATATTTTTTGTAAAATGAGTATATACACACTACTACAGTCTTATAATGCTTAGTGAGATCATTTTCTGAAATTTTTTTTTTTTTTTGAAATTTTTTTTTTTTTTGAATTTTTTTTTTTTTGTGTCTTCAAATTGTAAGTGATAAATACAACAGTCTAATAGTGCTTAGTGATTTCCTTTTAATTTTTAATTTTTTTTTTTTTTTTTTTTTTTTTTTGGCTCTTCAAAATGTGAGTGATGAACACAACAGTCTAATAATGATAAGTGTTTTCCTTTTAAAAAAATTTTTTTTTTGAATTTTTTTTTTTTTGTGTCTCTTCACATTGTGAGTGATAATCACTGATCATATTATTGAAATGTTGAATTTGGATGCACTATGAATAAAAACATTCAACATGACAAAAGAATTATAATGGCACCACATTATGCATATTTTCATTGATATTCACTGATCATGATATTGAAATGTTGAACTTGGCAACACTTGGAAAAACACATTCAACATGACAAAAAAATTGAAATGACACTACATTATGCATATTTTCAGTGATATTCACTGATCATGATATTAAAATGGGTAACTTGGCAACACTTTGTTAAAAAACACTCAACATTGCAAAAAAAAAATTTTTTTGTAAAATCAGTATATACACACTACTACAGTCTTATAATGCTTAGTGAGATCATTTTCTGAAATTTTTTTTTTTTTTGAAATTTTTTTTTTTTTTGAATTTTTTTTTTTTTGTGTCTTCAAATTGTAAGTGATAAATACAACAGTCTAATAGTGCTTAGTGATTTCCTTTTAATTTTTAATTTTTTTTTTTTTTTTTTTTTTTTTTTTTTTGGCTCTTCAAAATGTGAGTGATGAACACAACAGTCTAATAATGATAAGTGTTTTCCTTTTAAAAAAATTTTTTTTTTGAATTTTTTTTTTTTGTGTCTCTTCACATTGTGAGTGATAATCACTGATCATATTATTGAAATGTTGAATTTGGATGCACTATGAATAAAAACATTCAACATGACAAAAGAATTATAATGGCACCACATTATGCATATTTTCATTGATATTCACTGATCATGATATTGAAATGTTGAACTTGGCAACACTTGGAAAAACACATTCAACATGATAAAAAAATTGAAATGACACTACATTATGCATATTTTCAGTGATATTCACTGATCATGATATTAAAATGGGTAACTTGGCAACACTTTGTTAAAAAACACTCAACATTGCAAAAAAAATTTTTTTTTGTAAAATCAGTATATACACACTACTACAGTCTTATAATGCTTAGTGAGATCATTTTCTGAAATTTTTTTTTTTTTTTGAAATTTTTTTTTTTTTTGAATTTTTTTTTTTTTGTGTCTTCAAATTGTAAGTGATAAATACAACAGTCTAATAGTGCTTAGTGATTTCCTTTTAATTTTTAATTTTTTTTTTTTTTTTTTTTTTTTTTTTTTGGCTCTTCAAAATGTGAGTGATGAACACAACAGTCTAATAATGATAAGTGTTTTCCTTTTAAAAAAATTTTTTTTTTGAATTTTTTTTTTTTTGTGTCTCTTCACATTGTGAGTGATAATCACTGATCATATTATTGAAATGTTGAATTTGGATGCACTATGAATAAAAACATTCAACATGACAAAAGAATTATAATGGCACCACATTATGCATATTTTCATTGATATTCACTGATCATGATATTGAAATGTTGAACTTGGCAACACTTGGAAAAACACATTCAACATGATAAAAAAATTGAAATGACACTACATTATGCATATTTTCAGTGATATTCACTGATCATGATATTAAAATGGGTAACTTGGCAACACTTTGTTAAAAAACACTCAACATTGCAAAAAAAATTTTTTTTTGTAAAATCAGTATATACACACTACTACAGTCTTATAATGCTTAGTGAGATCATTTTCTGAAATTTTTTTTTTTTTTTGAAATTTTTTTTTTTTTTGAATTTTTTTTTTTTTGTGTCTTCAAATTGTAAGTGATAAATACAACAGTCTAATAGTGCTTAGTGATTTCCTTTTAATTTTTAATTTTTTTTTTTTTTTTTTTTTTTTTTTTTGGCTCTTCAAAATGTGAGTGATGAACACAACAGTCTAATAATGATAAGTGTTTTCCTTTTAAAAAAATTTTTTTTTTGAATTTTTTTTTTTTGTGTCTCTTCACATTGTGAGTGATAATCACTGATCATATTATTGAAATGTTGAATTTGGATGCACTATGAATAAAAACATTCAACATGACAAAAGAATTATAATGGCACCACATTATGCATATTTTCATTGATATTCACTGATCATGATATTGAAATGTTGAACTTGGCAACACTTGGAAAAACACATTCAACATGATACAAAAATTGAAATGACACTACATTATGCATATTTTCAGTGATATTCACTGATCATGATATTAAAATGGGTAACTTGGCAACACTTTGTTAAAAAACACTCAACATTGCAAAAAAAATTTTTTTTTGTAAAATCAGTATATACACACTACTACAGTCTTATAATGCTTAGTGAGATCATTTTCTGAAAATTTTTTTTTTTTTTGAAATTTTTTTTTTTTTTGAATTTTTTTTTTTTTGTGTCTTCAAATTGTAAGTGATAAATACAACAGTCTAATAGTGCTTAGTGATTTCCTTTTAATTTTTAATTTTTTTTTTTTTTTTTTTTTTTTTTTTTTTTTGGCTCTTCAAAATGTGAGTGATGAACACAACAGTCTAATAATGATAAGTGTTTTCCTTTTAAAAAATTTTTTTTTTTGAATTTTTTTTTTTTGTGTCTCTTCACATTGTGAGTGATAATCACTGATCATATTATTGAAATGTTGAATTTGGATGCACTATGAATAAAAACATTCAACATGACAAAAGAATTATAATGGCACCACATTATGCATATTTTCATTGATATTCACTGATCATGATATTGAAATGTTGAACTTGGCAACACTTGGAAAAACACATTCAACATGACAAAAAAATTGAAATGACACTACATTATGCATATTTTCAGTGATATTCACTGATCATGATATTAAAATGGGTAACTTGGCAACACTTTGTTAAAAAACACTCAACATTGCAAAAAAAAATATTTTTTGTAAAATCAGTATATACACACTACTACAGTCTTATAATGCTTAGTGAGATC
>JASXTE010000095.1:42500-47500 GCA_030280995.1 Hemileia vastatrix | reverse complement strand
ATGACACAAAATTATGCATATTTTCAGTAATATTCACTGATCATGATATTGAAAAGGTGAACTTGGCAACACTTGGAAAAACACATTCAATATGACAAAAAAATTGAAATGACACTACATTATGCATATTTTCAGTGATATTCACTGATCATGATATTAAAATGGGTAACTTGGCAACACTTTGTTAAAAAACACTCAACATTGCAAAAAAAAAAATTTTTTGTAAAATCAGTATATACACACTACTACAGTCTTATAATGCTTAGTGAGATCATTTTCTGAAATTTTTTTTTTTTTTTGAAATTTTTTTTTTTTTTGAATTTTTTTTTTTTTGTGTCTTCAAATTGTAAGTGATAAATACAACAGTCTAATAGTGCTTAGTGATTTCCTTTTAATTTTTAATTTTTTTTTTTTTTTTTTTTTTTTTTTTTTTTTGGCTCTTCAAAATGTGAGTGATGAACACAACAGTCTAATAATGATAAGTGTTTTCCTTTTAAAAAAATTTTTTTTTTGAATTTTTTTTTTTTTGTGTCTCTTCACATTGTGAGTGATAATCACTGATCATATTATTGAAATGTTGAATTTGGATGCACTATGAATAAAAACATTCAACATGACAAAAGAATTATAATGGCACCACATTATGCATATTTTCATTGATATTCACTGATCATGATATTGAAATGTTGAACTTGGCAACACTTGGAAAAACACATTCAACATGATAAAAAAATTGAAATGACACTACATTATGCATATTTTCAGTGATATTCACTGATCATGATATTAAAATGGGTAACTTGGCAACACTTTGTTAAAAAACACTCAACATTGCAAAAAAAATTTTTTTTTGTAAAATCAGTATATACACACTACTACAGTCTTATAATGCTTAGTGAGATCATTTTCTGAAATTTTTTTTTTTTTTTGAAATTTTTTTTTTTTTTGAATTTTTTTTTTTTTGTGTCTTCAAATTGTAAGTGATAAATACAACACTCTAATAGTGCTTAGTGATTTCCTTTTAATTTTTAATTTTTTTTTTTTTTTTTTTTTTTTTTTTTTGGCTCTTCAAAATGTGAGTGATGAACACAACAGTCTAATAATGATAAGTGTTTTCCTTTTAAAAAAATTTTTTTTTTGAATTTTTTTTTTTTGTGTCTCTTCACATTGTGAGTGATAATCACTGATCATATTATTGAAATGTTGAATTTGGATGCACTATGAATAAAAACATTCAACATGACAAAAGAATTATAATGGCACCACATTATGCATATTTTCGTTGATATTCACTGATCATGATATTGAAATGTTGAACTTGGCAACACTTGGAAAAACACATTCAACATGATACAAAAATTGAAATGACACTACATTATGCATATTTTCAGTGATATTCACTGATCATGATATTAAAATGGGTAACTTGGCAACACTTTGTTAAAAAACACTCAACATTGCAAAAAAAATTTTTTTTTGTAAAATCAGTATATACACACTACTACAGTCTTATAATGCTTAGTGAGATCATTTTCTGAAATTTTTTTTTTTTTTTGAAATTTTTTTTTTTTTTGAATTTTTTTTTTTTTGTGTCTTCAAATTGTAAGTGATAAATACAACAGTCTAATAGTGCTTAGTGATTTCCTTTTAATTTTTAATTTTTTTTTTTTTTTTTTTTTTTTTTTTTTTTGGCTCTTCAAAATGTGAGTGATGAACACAACAGTCTAATAATGATAAGTGTTTTCCTTTTAAAAAATTTTTTTTTTTGAATTTTTTTTTTTTGTGTCTCTTCACATTGTGAGTGATAATCACTGATCATATTATTGAAATGTTGAATTTGGATGCACTATGAATAAAAACATTCAACATGACAAAAGAATTATAATGGCACCACATTATGCATATTTTCATTGATATTCACTGATCATGATATTGAAATGTTGAACTTGGCAACACTTGGAAAAACACATTCAACATGACAAAAAAATTGAAATGACACTACATTATGCATATTTTCAGTGATATTCACTGATCATGATATTAAAATGGGTAACTTGGCAACACTTTGTTAAAAAACACTCAACATTGCAAAAAAAAATATTTTTTGTAAAATCAGTATATACACACTACTACAGTCTTATAATGCTTAGTGAGATCATTTTCTGAAATTTTTTTTTTTTTTTGAAATTTTTTTTTTTTTTGAATTTTTTTTTTTTTGTGTCTTCAAATTGTAAGTGATAAATACAACAGTCTAATAGTGCTTAGTGATTTCCTTTTAATTTTTAATTTTTTTTTTTTTTTTTTTTTTTTTTGGCTCTTCAAAATGTGAGTGATGAACACAACAGTCTAATAATGATAAGTGTTTTCCTTTTAAAAAAATTTTTTTTTTGAATTTTTTTTTTTTTGTGTCTCTTCACATTGTGAGTGATAATCACTGATCATATTATTGAAATGTTGAATTTGGATGCACTATGAATAAAAACATTCAACATGACAAAAGAATTATAATGGCACCACATTATGCATATTTTCATTGATATTCACTGATCATGATATTGAAATGTTGAACTTGGCAACACTTGGAAAAACACATTCAACATGACAAAAAAATTGAAATGACACTACATTATGCATATTTTCAGTGATATTCACTGATCATGATATTAAAATGGGTAACTTGGCAACACTTTGTTAAAAAACACTCAACATTGCAAAAAAAAAATTTTTTTGTAAAATCAGTATATACACACTACTACAGTCTTATAATGCTTAGTGAGATCATTTTCTGAAATTTTTTTTTTTTTTGAAATTTTTTTTTTTTTTGAATTTTTTTTTTTTTGTGTCTTCAAATTGTAAGTGATAAATACAACAGTCTAATAGTGCTTAGTGATTTCCTTTTAATTTTTAATTTTTTTTTTTTTTTTTTTTTTTTTTTTTTTGGCTCTTCAAAATGTGAGTGATGAACACAACAGTCTAATAATGATAAGTGTTTTCCTTTTAAAAAAATTTTTTTTTTGAATTTTTTTTTTTTGTGTCTCTTCACATTGTGAGTGATAATCACTGATCATATTATTGAAATGTTGAATTTGGATGCACTATGAATAAAAACATTCAACATGACAAAAGAATTATAATGGCACCACATTATGCATATTTTCATTGATATTCACTGATCATGATATTGAAATGTTGAACTTGGCAACACTTGGAAAAACACATTCAACATGATAAAAAAATTGAAATGACACTACATTATGCATATTTTCAGTGATATTCACTGATCATGATATTAAAATGGGTAACTTGGCAACACTTTGTTAAAAAACACTCAACATTGCAAAAAAAATTTTTTTTTGTAAAATCAGTATATACACACTACTACAGTCTTATAATGCTTAGTGAGATCATTTTCTGAAATTTTTTTTTTTTTTTGAAATTTTTTTTTTTTTTGAATTTTTTTTTTTTTGTGTCTTCAAATTGTAAGTGATAAATACAACAGTCTAATAGTGCTTAGTGATTTCCTTTTAATTTTTAATTTTTTTTTTTTTTTTTTTTTTTTTTTTTGGCTCTTCAAAATGTGAGTGATGAACACAACAGTCTAATAATGATAAGTGTTTTCCTTTTAAAAAAATTTTTTTTTTGAATTTTTTTTTTTTTGTGTCTCTTCACATTGTGAGTGATAATCACTGATCATATTATTGAAATGTTGAATTTGGATGCACTATGAATAAAAACATTCAACATGACAAAAGAATTATAATGGCACCACATTATGCATATTTTCATTGATATTCACTGATCATGATATTGAAATGTTGAACTTGGCAACACTTGGAAAAACACATTCAACATGATAAAAAAATTGAAATGACACTACATTATGCATATTTTCAGTGATATTCACTGATCATGATATTAAAATGGGTAACTTGGCAACACTTTGTTAAAAAACACTCAACATTGCAAAAAAAATTTTTTTTTGTAAAATCAGTATATACACACTACTACAGTCTTATAATGCTTAGTGAGATCATTTTCTGAAATTTTTTTTTTTTTTTGAAATTTTTTTTTTTTTTGAATTTTTTTTTTTTTGTGTCTTCAAATTGTAAGTGATAAATACAACAGTCTAATAGTGCTTAGTGATTTCCTTTTAATTTTTAATTTTTTTTTTTTTTTTTTTTTTTTTTTTTGGCTCTTCAAAATGTGAGTGATGAACACAACAGTCTAATAATGATAAGTGTTTTCCTTTTAAAAAAATTTTTTTTTTGAATTTTTTTTTTTTGTGTCTCTTCACATTGTGAGTGATAATCACTGATCATATTATTGAAATGTTGAATTTGGATGCACTATGAATAAAAACATTCAACATGACAAAAGAATTATAATGGCACCACATTATGCATATTTTCATTGATATTCACTGATCATGATATTGAAATGTTGAACTTGGCAACACTTGGAAAAACACATTCAACATGATACAAAAATTGAAATGACACTACATTATGCATATTTTCAGTGATATTCACTGATCATGATATTAAAATGGGTAACTTGGCAACACTTTGTTAAAAAACACTCAACATTGCAAAAAAAATTTTTTTTTGTAAAATCAGTATATACACACTACTACAGTCTTATAATGCTTAGTGAGATCATTTTCTGAAAATTTTTTTTTTTTTTGAAATTTTTTTTTTTTTTGAATTTTTTTTTTTTTGTGTCTTCAAATTGTAAGTGATAAATACAACAGTCTAATAGTGCTTAGTGATTTCCTTTTAATTTTTAATTTTTTTTTTTTTTTTTTTTTTTTTTTTTTTTGGCTCTTCAAAATGTGAGTGATGAACACAACAGTCTAATAATGATAAGTGTTTTCCTTTTAAAAAATTTTTTTTTTTGAATTTTTTTTTTTTGTGTCTCTTCACATTGTGAGTGATAATCACTGATCATATTATTGAAATGTTGAATTTGGATGCACTATGAATAAAAACATTCAACATGAC
>JASXTE010000095.1:25000-32500 GCA_030280995.1 Hemileia vastatrix | reverse complement strand
ATGATATTGAAAAAGTGAAATTGGCAACACTTGGAAAAAAAACACTCAACATGACAAAAAAAATAAAATGACACAAAATTATGCATATTTTCACTGATATTCACTGATCATCATATTTAAAGGGTGAACTTGGCAACACTTGGAAAAAAAACACTCAACATGACAAAAAAAATAAAATGACACAAAATTATGCATATTTTCAGTAATATTCACTGATCATGATATTGAAAAGGTGAAATTGGCAACACTTGGAAAAAAAACACTAAACATGACAAAAAAAATAAAATGACACAAAATTATGCATATTTTCAGTAATATTCACTGATCATGATATTGAAAAGGTGAACTTGGCAACACTTGGAAAAACACATTCAATATGACAAAAAAATTGAAATGACACTACATTATGCATATTTTCAGTGATATTCACTGATCATGATATTAAAATGGGTAACTTGGCAACACTTTGTTAAAAAACACTCAACATTGCAAAAAAAAATATTTTTTGTAAAATCAGTATATACACACTACTACAGTCTTATAATGCTTAGTGAGATCATTTTCTGAAATTTTTTTTTTTTTTTGAAAAATTTTTTTTTTTTGATTTTTTTTTTTTTGTGTCTTCAAATTGTAAGTGATAAATACAACAGTCTAATAGTGCTTAGTGATTTCCTTTTAATTTTTTTTTTTTTTTTTTTTTTTTTTTTTTTTTTTTTTGGCTCTTCAAAATGTGAGTGATGAACACAACAGTCTAATAATGATAAGTGTTTTCCTTTTAAAAAAATTTTTTTTTTGAATTTTTTTTTTTTTGTGTCTCTTCACATTGTGAGTGATAATCACTGATCATATTATTGAAATGTTGAATTTGGATGCACTATGAATAAAAACATTCAACATGACAAAAGAATTATAATGGCACCACATTATGCATATTTTCATTGATATTCACTGATCATGATATTGAAATGTTGAACTTGGCAACACTTGGAAAAACACATTCAACATGACAAAAAAATTGAAATGACACTACATTATGCATATTTTCAGTGATATTCACTGATCATGATATTAAAATGGGTAACTTGGCAACACTTTGTTAAAAAACACTCAACATTGCAAAAAAAAAAATTTTTTGTAAAATCAGTATATACACACTACTACAGTCTTATAATGCTTAGTGAAATCATTTTCTGAAATTTTTTTTTTTTTTTGAAATTTTTTTTTTTTTTGAATTTTTTTTTTTTTTATGTCTTCAAATTGTAAGTGATAAATACAACAGTCTAATAGTGCTTAGTGATTTCCTTTTAATTTTTAATTTTTTTTTTTTTTTTTTTTTTTTTTTTTTTGGCTCTTCAAAATGTGAGTGATGAACACAACAGTCTAATAATGATAAGTGTTTTCCTTTTAAAAAAATTTTTTTTTTGAATTTTTTTTTTTTTTGTGTCTCTTCACATTGTGAGTGATAATCACTGATCATATTATTGAAATGTTGAATTTGGATGCACTATGAATAAAAACATTCAACATGACAAAAGAATTATAATGGCACCACATTATGCATATTTTCATTGATATTCACTGATCATGATATTGAAATGTTGAACTTGGCAACACTTGGAAAAACACATTCAACATGACAAAAAAATTGAAATGACACTACATTATGCATATTTTCAGTGATATTCACTGATCATGATATTAAAATGGGTAACTTGGCAACACTTTGTTAAAAAACACTCAACATTGCAAAAAAAAAATTTTTTTGTAAAATCAGTATATACACACTACTACAGTCTTATAATGCTTAGTGAGATCATTTTCTGAAATTTTTTTTTTTTTTTGAAATTTTTTTTTTTTTTGAATTTTTTTTTTTTTGTGTCTTCAAATTGTAAGTGATAAATACAACAGTCTAATAGTGCTTAGTGATTTCCTTTTAATTTTTAATTTTTTTTTTTTTTTTTTTTTTTTTTTTTTTTTGGCTCTTCAAAATGTGAGTGATGAACACAACAGTCTAATAATGATAAGTGTTTTCCTTTTAAAAAAATTTTTTTTTTGAATTTTTTTTTTTTTGTGTCTCTTCACATTGTGAGTGATAATCACTGATCATATTATTGAAATGTTGAATTTGGATGCACTATGAATAAAAACATTCAACATGACAAAAGAATTATAATGGCACCACATTATGCATATTTTCATTGATATTCACTGATCATGATATTGAAATGTTGAACTTGGCAACACTTGGAAAAACACATTCAACATGATAAAAAAATTGAAATGACACTACATTATGCATATTTTCAGTGATATTCACTGATCATGATATTAAAATGGGTAACTTGGCAACACTTTGTTAAAAAACACTCAACATTGCAAAAAAAATTTTTTTTTGTAAAATCAGTATATACACACTACTACAGTCTTATAATGCTTAGTGAGATCATTTTCTGAAATTTTTTTTTTTTTTTGAAATTTTTTTTTTTTTTGAATTTTTTTTTTTTTGTGTCTTCAAATTGTAAGTGATAAATACAACACTCTAATAGTGCTTAGTGATTTCCTTTTAATTTTTAATTTTTTTTTTTTTTTTTTTTTTTTTTTTTGGCTCTTCAAAATGTGAGTGATGAACACAACAGTCTAATAATGATAAGTGTTTTCCTTTTAAAAAAATTTTTTTTTTGAATTTTTTTTTTTTTGTGTCTCTTCACATTGTGAGTGATAATCACTGATCATATTATTGAAATGTTGAATTTGGATGCACTATGAATAAAAACATTCAACATGACAAAAGAATTATAATGGCACCACATTATGCATATTTTCATTGATATTCACTGATCATGATATTGAAATGTTGAACTTGGCAACACTTGGAAAAACACATTCAACATGACAAAAAAATTGAAATGACACTACATTATGCATATTTTCAGTGATATTCACTGATCATGATATTAAAATGGGTAACTTGGCAACACTTTGTTAAAAAACACTCAACATTGCAAAAAAAAAATTTTTTTGTAAAATCAGTATATACACACTACTACAGTCTTATAATGCTTAGTGAGATCATTTTCTGAAATTTTTTTTTTTTTTGAAATTTTTTTTTTTTTTGAATTTTTTTTTTTTTGTGTCTTCAAATTGTAAGTGATAAATACAACAGTCTAATAGTGCTTAGTGATTTCCTTTTAATTTTTAATTTTTTTTTTTTTTTTTTTTTTTTTTTTTTTGGCTCTTCAAAATGTGAGTGATGAACACAACAGTCTAATAATGATAAGTGTTTTCCTTTTAAAAAAATTTTTTTTTTGAATTTTTTTTTTTTGTGTCTCTTCACATTGTGAGTGATAATCACTGATCATATTATTGAAATGTTGAATTTGGATGCACTATGAATAAAAACATTCAACATGACAAAAGAATTATAATGGCACCACATTATGCATATTTTCATTGATATTCACTGATCATGATATTGAAATGTTGAACTTGGCAACACTTGGAAAAACACATTCAACATGATAAAAAAATTGAAATGACACTACATTATGCATATTTTCAGTGATATTCACTGATCATGATATTAAAATGGGTAACTTGGCAACACTTTGTTAAAAAACACTCAACATTGCAAAAAAAATTTTTTTTTGTAAAATCAGTATATACACACTACTACAGTCTTATAATGCTTAGTGAGATCATTTTCTGAAATTTTTTTTTTTTTTTGAAATTTTTTTTTTTTTTGAATTTTTTTTTTTTTGTGTCTTCAAATTGTAAGTGATAAATACAACAGTCTAATAGTGCTTAGTGATTTCCTTTTAATTTTTAATTTTTTTTTTTTTTTTTTTTTTTTTTTTTGGCTCTTCAAAATGTGAGTGATGAACACAACAGTCTAATAATGATAAGTGTTTTCCTTTTAAAAAAATTTTTTTTTTGAATTTTTTTTTTTTTGTGTCTCTTCACATTGTGAGTGATAATCACTGATCATATTATTGAAATGTTGAATTTGGATGCACTATGAATAAAAACATTCAACATGACAAAAGAATTATAATGGCACCACATTATGCATATTTTCATTGATATTCACTGATCATGATATTGAAATGTTGAACTTGGCAACACTTGGAAAAACACATTCAACATGATAAAAAAATTGAAATGACACTACATTATGCATATTTTCAGTGATATTCACTGATCATGATATTAAAATGGGTAACTTGGCAACACTTTGTTAAAAAACACTCAACATTGCAAAAAAAATTTTTTTTTGTAAAATCAGTATATACACACTACTACAGTCTTATAATGCTTAGTGAGATCATTTTCTGAAATTTTTTTTTTTTTTTGAAATTTTTTTTTTTTTTGAATTTTTTTTTTTTTGTGTCTTCAAATTGTAAGTGATAAATACAACAGTCTAATAGTGCTTAGTGATTTCCTTTTAATTTTTAATTTTTTTTTTTTTTTTTTTTTTTTTTTTTGGCTCTTCAAAATGTGAGTGATGAACACAACAGTCTAATAATGATAAGTGTTTTCCTTTTAAAAAAATTTTTTTTTTGAATTTTTTTTTTTTGTGTCTCTTCACATTGTGAGTGATAATCACTGATCATATTATTGAAATGTTGAATTTGGATGCACTATGAATAAAAACATTCAACATGACAAAAGAATTATAATGGCACCACATTATGCATATTTTCATTGATATTCACTGATCATGATATTGAAATGTTGAACTTGGCAACACTTGGAAAAACACATTCAACATGATACAAAAATTGAAATGACACTACATTATGCATATTTTCAGTGATATTCACTGATCATGATATTAAAATGGGTAACTTGGCAACACTTTGTTAAAAAACACTCAACATTGCAAAAAAAATTTTTTTTTGTAAAATCAGTATATACACACTACTACAGTCTTATAATGCTTAGTGAGATCATTTTCTGAAAATTTTTTTTTTTTTTGAAATTTTTTTTTTTTTTGAATTTTTTTTTTTTTGTGTCTTCAAATTGTAAGTGATAAATACAACAGTCTAATAGTGCTTAGTGATTTCCTTTTAATTTTTAATTTTTTTTTTTTTTTTTTTTTTTTTTTTTTTTGGCTCTTCAAAATGTGAGTGATGAACACAACAGTCTAATAATGATAAGTGTTTTCCTTTTAAAAAATTTTTTTTTTTGAATTTTTTTTTTTTGTGTCTCTTCACATTGTGAGTGATAATCACTGATCATATTATTGAAATGTTGAATTTGGATGCACTATGAATAAAAACATTCAACATGACAAAAGAATTATAATGGCACCACATTATGCATATTTTCATTGATATTCACTGATCATGATATTGAAATGTTGAACTTGGCAACACTTGGAAAAACACATTCAACATGACAAAAAAATTGAAATGACACTACATTATGCATATTTTCAGTGATATTCACTGATCATGATATTAAAATGGGTAACTTGGCAACACTTTGTTAAAAAACACTCAACATTGCAAAAAAAAATATTTTTTGTAAAATCAGTATATACACACTACTACAGTCTTATAATGCTTAGTGAGATCATTTTCTGAAATTTTTTTTTTTTTTTGAAATTTTTTTTTTTTTTGAATTTTTTTTTTTTTGTGTCTTCAAATTGTAAGTGATAAATACAACAGTCTAATAGTGCTTAGTGATTTCCTTTTAATTTTTAATTTTTTTTTTTTTTTTTTTTTTTTTTGGCTCTTCAAAATGTGAGTGATGAACACAACAGTCTAATAATGATAAGTGTTTTCCTTTTAAAAAAATTTTTTTTTTGAATTTTTTTTTTTTTGTGTCTCTTCACATTGTGAGTGATAATCACTGATCATATTATTGAAATGTTGAATTTGGATGCACTATGAATAAAAACATTCAACATGACAAAAGAATTATAATGGCACCACATTATGCATATTTTCATTGATATTCACTGATCATGATATTGAAATGTTGAACTTGGCAACACTTGGAAAAACACATTCAACATGACAAAAAAATTGAAATGACACTACATTATGCATATTTTCAGTGATATTCACTGATCATGATATTAAAATGGGTAACTTGGCAACACTTTGTTAAAAAACACTCAACATTGCAAAAAAAAAATTTTTTTGTAAAATCAGTATATACACACTACTACAGTCTTATAATGCTTAGTGAGATCATTTTCTGAAATTTTTTTTTTTTTTGAAATTTTTTTTTTTTTTGAATTTTTTTTTTTTTGTGTCTTCAAATTGTAAGTGATAAATACAACAGTCTAATAGTGCTTAGTGATTTCCTTTTAATTTTTAATTTTTTTTTTTTTTTTTTTTTTTTTTTTTTTGGCTCTTCAAAATGTGAGTGATGAACACAACAGTCTAATAATGATAAGTGTTTTCCTTTTAAAAAAATTTTTTTTTTGAATTTTTTTTTTTTGTGTCTCTTCACATTGTGAGTGATAATCACTGATCATATTATTGAAATGTTGAATTTGGATGCACTATGAATAAAAACATTCAACATGACAAAAGAATTATAATGGCACCACATTATGCATATTTTCATTGATATTCACTGATCATGATATTGAAATGTTGAACTTGGCAACACTTGGAAAAACACATTCAACATGATAAAAAAATTGAAATGACACTACATTATGCATATTTTCAGTGATATTCACTGATCATGATATTAAAATGGGTAACTTGGCAACACTTTGTTAAAAAACACTCAACATTGCAAAAAAAATTTTTTTTTGTAAAATCAGTATATACACACTACTACAGTCTTATAATGCTTAGTGAGATCATTTTCTGAAATTTTTTTTTTTTTTTGAAATTTTTTTTTTTTTTGAATTTTTTTTTTTTTGTGTCTTCAAATTGTAAGTGATAAATACAACAGTCTAATAGTGCTTAGTGATTTCCTTTTAATTTTTAATTTTTTTTTTTTTTTTTTTTTTTTTTTTTGGCTCTTCAAAATGTGAGTGATGAACACAACAGTCTAATAATGATAAGTGTTTTCCTTTTAAAAAAATTTTTTTTTTGAATTTTTTTTTTTTTGTGTCTCTTCACATTGTGAGTGATAATCACTGATCATATTATTGAAATGTTGAATTTGGATGCACTATGAATAAAAACATTCAACATGACAAAAGAATTATAATGGCACCACATTATGCATATTTTCATTGATATTCACTGATCATGATATTGAAATGTTGAACTTGGCAACACTTGGAAAAACACATTCAACATGATAAAAAAATTGAAATGACACTACATTATGCATATTTTCAGTGATATTCACTGATCATGATATTAAAATGGGTAACTTGGCAACACTTTGTTAAAAAACACTCAACATTGCAAAAAAAATTTTTTTTTGTAAAATCAGTATATACACACTACTACAGTCTTATAATGCTTAGTGAGATCATTTTCTGAAATTTTTTTTTTTTTTTGAAATTTTTTTTTTTTTTGAATT
>JASXTE010000095.1:5000-15000 GCA_030280995.1 Hemileia vastatrix | reverse complement strand
AACAATAAAATAGTTTGGTGCACCATTTAAGCATTTTGCATAATTCATATTGAATATCAAACTTGATGAATATTGAACGCGCGCGCATTCAACTTTGAAACATGTCAACTATTATGCATTGCAAAGAAAGATCCAGAGAATGCAAAACAAACATCAAATTAAATAATTGGAAACATGTAAAGTAATAATAACAATTAACTCAAATCAACTTGAAACAATAAAACTTGACATAACAAAATAAAATTAAGACTACATAAAAGTGTGAATAGTTCATTATCAATTAAAAAACAGTCATTAAGCATGAAAAAAAAAACTTAACATAAAAAAATAAAATAAAACAAAATTTTGCATAAATTCAATGATATTCACTAATCATGATATTGAAAAGGTGAAATTGGCAACACTTGGAAAGTAAACACTCAACATGACAAAAAAAATAAAATGACACAAAATTATGCATATTTTCAGTAATATTCACTGATCATGATATTGAAAAGGTGAAATAGGCAACACTTGGAAAAAAAACACTCAACATGACAAAAAAAATAAAATGACACAAAATTATGCATATTTTCAGTAATATTCACTGATCATGATATTGAAAAGGTGAAATTGGCAACACTTGGAAAAAAAACACTCAACATGACAAAAAAAATAAAATGACACAAAATTATGCATATTTTCAGTGATATTCACTGATCATCATATTTAAAGGGTGAACTTGGAAACACTTGGAAAAAAAACACTCAACATGACAAAAAAAATAAAAAGACACAAAATTATGCATATTTTCAGTAATATTCACTGATCATGATATTGAAAAGGTGAAATTGGCAACACTTGGAAAAAAAACACTCAACATGACAAAAAAAATAAAATGACACAAAATTATGCATATTTTCAGTAATATTCACTGATCATGATATTGAAAAAGTGAAATTGGCAACACTTGGAAAAAAAACACTCAACATGACAAAAAAAATAAAATGACACAAAATTATGCATATTTTCACTGATATTCACTGATCATCATATTTAAAGGGTGAACTTGGCAACACTTGGAAAAAAAACACTCAACATGACAAAAAAAATAAAATGACACAAAATTATGCATATTTTCAGTAATATTCACTGATCATGATATTGAAAAGGTGAAATTGGCAACACTTGGAAAAAAAACACTAAACATGACAAAAAAAATAAAATGACACAAAATTATGCATATTTTCAGTAATATTCACTGATCATGATATTGAAAAGGTGAACTTGGCAACACTTGGAAAAACACATTCAATATGACAAAAAAATTGAAATGACACTACATTATGCATATTTTCAGTGATATTCACTGATCATGATATTAAAATGGGTAACTTGGCAACACTTTGTTAAAAAACACTCAACATTGCAAAAAAAAATATTTTTTGTAAAATCAGTATATACACACTACTACAGTCTTATAATGCTTAGTGAGATCATTTTCTGAAATTTTTTTTTTTTTTTGAAAAATTTTTTTTTTTTGATTTTTTTTTTTTTGTGTCTTCAAATTGTAAGTGATAAATACAACAGTCTAATAGTGCTTAGTGATTTCCTTTTAATTTTTTTTTTTTTTTTTTTTTTTTTTTTTTTTTTTTTTGGCTCTTCAAAATGTGAGTGATGAACACAACAGTCTAATAATGATAAGTGTTTTCCTTTTAAAAAAATTTTTTTTTTGAATTTTTTTTTTTTTGTGTCTCTTCACATTGTGAGTGATAATCACTGATCATATTATTGAAATGTTGAATTTGGATGCACTATGAATAAAAACATTCAACATGACAAAAGAATTATAATGGCACCACATTATGCATATTTTCATTGATATTCACTGATCATGATATTGAAATGTTGAACTTGGCAACACTTGGAAAAACACATTCAACATGACAAAAAAATTGAAATGACACTACATTATGCATATTTTCAGTGATATTCACTGATCATGATATTAAAATGGGTAACTTGGCAACACTTTGTTAAAAAACACTCAACATTGCAAAAAAAAAATTTTTTTGTAAAATCAGTATATACACACTACTACAGTCTTATAATGCTTAGTGAGATCATTTTCTGAAATTTTTTTTTTTTTTTGAAATTTTTTTTTTTTTTGAATTTTTTTTTTTTTTATGTCTTCAAATTGTAAGTGATAAATACAACAGTCTAATAGTGCTTAGTGATTTCCTTTTAATTTTTAATTTTTTTTTTTTTTTTTTTTTTTTTTTTTTTGGCTCTTCAAAATGTGAGTGATGAACACAACAGTCTAATAATGATAAGTGTTTTCCTTTTAAAAAAATTTTTTTTTTGAATTTTTTTTTTTTTTGTGTCTCTTCACATTGTGAGTGATAATCACTGATCATATTATTGAAATGTTGAATTTGGATGCACTATGAATAAAAACATTCAACATGACAAAAGAATTATAATGGCACCACATTATGCATATTTTCATTGATATTCACTGATCATGATATTGAAATGTTGAACTTGGCAACACTTGGAAAAACACATTCAACATGACAAAAAAATTGAAATGACACTACATTATGCATATTTTCAGTGATATTCACTGATCATGATATTAAAATGGGTAACTTGGCAACACTTTGTTAAAAAACACTCAACATTGCAAAAAAAAAATTTTTTTGTAAAATCAGTATATACACACTACTACAGTCTTATAATGCTTAGTGAGATCATTTTCTGAAATTTTTTTTTTTTTTTGAAATTTTTTTTTTTTTTGAATTTTTTTTTTTTTGTGTCTTCAAATTGTAAGTGATAAATACAACAGTCTAATAGTGCTTAGTGATTTCCTTTTAATTTTTAATTTTTTTTTTTTTTTTTTTTTTTTTTTTTTTTGGCTCTTCAAAATGTGAGTGATGAACACAACAGTCTAATAATGATAAGTGTTTTCCTTTTAAAAAAATTTTTTTTTTGAATTTTTTTTTTTTTGTGTCTCTTCACATTGTGAGTGATAATCACTGATCATATTATTGAAATGTTGAATTTGGATGCACTATGAATAAAAACATTCAACATGACAAAAGAATTATAATGGCACCACATTATGCATATTTTCATTGATATTCACTGATCATGATATTGAAATGTTGAACTTGGCAACACTTGGAAAAACACATTCAACATGATAAAAAAATTGAAATGACACTACATTATGCATATTTTCAGTGATATTCACTGATCATGATATTAAAATGGGTAACTTGGCAACACTTTGTTAAAAAACACTCAACATTGCAAAAAAAATTTTTTTTTGTAAAATCAGTATATACACACTACTACAGTCTTATAATGCTTAGTGAGATCATTTTCTGAAATTTTTTTTTTTTTTTGAAATTTTTTTTTTTTTTGAATTTTTTTTTTTTTGTGTCTTCAAATTGTAAGTGATAAATACAACACTCTAATAGTGCTTAGTGATTTCCTTTTAATTTTTAATTTTTTTTTTTTTTTTTTTTTTTTTTTTTTGGCTCTTCAAAATGTGAGTGATGAACACAACAGTCTAATAATGATAAGTGTTTTCCTTTTAAAAAAATTTTTTTTTTGAATTTTTTTTTTTTGTGTCTCTTCACATTGTGAGTGATAATCACTGATCATATTATTGAAATGTTGAATTTGGATGCACTATGAATAAAAACATTCAACATGACAAAAGAATTATAATGGCACCACATTATGCATATTTTCATTGATATTCACTGATCATGATATTGAAATGTTGAACTTGGCAACACTTGGAAAAACACATTCAACATGATACAAAAATTGAAATGACACTACATTATGCATATTTTCAGTGATATTCACTGATCATGATATTAAAATGGGTAACTTGGCAACACTTTGTTAAAAAACACTCAACATTGCAAAAAAAATTTTTTTTTGTAAAATCAGTATATACACACTACTACAGTCTTATAATGCTTAGTGAGATCATTTTCTGAAATTTTTTTTTTTTTTTGAAATTTTTTTTTTTTTTGAATTTTTTTTTTTTTGTGTCTTCAAATTGTAAGTGATAAATACAACAGTCTAATAGTGCTTAGTGATTTCCTTTTAATTTTTAATTTTTTTTTTTTTTTTTTTTTTTTTTTTTTTTTGGCTCTTCAAAATGTGAGTGATGAACACAACAGTCTAATAATGATAAGTGTTTTCCTTTTAAAAAATTTTTTTTTTTGAATTTTTTTTTTTTGTGTCTCTTCACATTGTGAGTGATAATCACTGATCATATTATTGAAATGTTGAATTTGGATGCACTATGAATAAAAACATTCAACATGACAAAAGAATTATAATGGCACCACATTATGCATATTTTCATTGATATTCACTGATCATGATATTGAAATGTTGAACTTGGCAACACTTGGAAAAACACATTCAACATGACAAAAAAATTGAAATGACACTACATTATGCATATTTTCAGTGATATTCACTGATCATGATATTAAAATGGGTAACTTGGCAACACTTTGTTAAAAAACACTCAACATTGCAAAAAAAAATATTTTTTGTAAAATCAGTATATACACACTACTACAGTCTTATAATGCTTAGTGAGATCATTTTCTGAAATTTTTTTTTTTTTTTGAAAAATTTTTTTTTTTTGATTTTTTTTTTTTTGTGTCTTCAAATTGTAAGTGATAAATACAACAGTCTAATAGTGCTTAGTGATTTCCTTTTAATTTTTTTTTTTTTTTTTTTTTTTTTTTTTTTTTTTTTTGGCTCTTCAAAATGTGAGTGATGAACACAACAGTCTAATAATGATAAGTGTTTTCCTTTTAAAAAAATTTTTTTTTTGAATTTTTTTTTTTTTGTGTCTCTTCACATTGTGAGTGATAATCACTGATCATATTATTGAAATGTTGAATTTGGATGCACTATGAATAAAAACATTCAACATGACAAAAGAATTATAATGGCACCACATTATGCATATTTTCATTGATATTCACTGATCATGATATTGAAATGTTGAACTTGGCAACACTTGGAAAAACACATTCAACATGACAAAAAAATTGAAATGACACTACATTATGCATATTTTCAGTGATATTCACTGATCATGATATTAAAATGGGTAACTTGGCAACACTTTGTTAAAAAACACTCAACATTGCAAAAAAAAAATTTTTTTGTAAAATCAGTATATACACACTACTACAGTCTTATAATGCTTAGTGAGATCATTTTCTGAAATTTTTTTTTTTTTTTGAAATTTTTTTTTTTTTTGAATTTTTTTTTTTTTTATGTCTTCAAATTGTAAGTGATAAATACAACAGTCTAATAGTGCTTAGTGATTTCCTTTTAATTTTTAATTTTTTTTTTTTTTTTTTTTTTTTTTTTTTTGGCTCTTCAAAATGTGAGTGATGAACACAACAGTCTAATAATGATAAGTGTTTTCCTTTTAAAAAAATTTTTTTTTTGAATTTTTTTTTTTTTTGTGTCTCTTCACATTGTGAGTGATAATCACTGATCATATTATTGAAATGTTGAATTTGGATGCACTATGAATAAAAACATTCAACATGACAAAAGAATTATAATGGCACCACATTATGCATATTTTCATTGATATTCACTGATCATGATATTGAAATGTTGAACTTGGCAACACTTGGAAAAACACATTCAACATGACAAAAAAATTGAAATGACACTACATTATGCATATTTTCAGTGATATTCACTGATCATGATATTAAAATGGGTAACTTGGCAACACTTTGTTAAAAAACACTCAACATTGCAAAAAAAAAATTTTTTTGTAAAATCAGTATATACACACTACTACAGTCTTATAATGCTTAGTGAGATCATTTTCTGAAATTTTTTTTTTTTTTTGAAATTTTTTTTTTTTTTGAATTTTTTTTTTTTTGTGTCTTCAAATTGTAAGTGATAAATACAACAGTCTAATAGTGCTTAGTGATTTCCTTTTAATTTTTAATTTTTTTTTTTTTTTTTTTTTTTTTTTTTTTTTGGCTCTTCAAAATGTGAGTGATGAACACAACAGTCTAATAATGATAAGTGTTTTCCTTTTAAAAAAAATTTTTTTTTTGAATTTTTTTTTTTTTGTGTCTCTTCACATTGTGAGTGATAATCACTGATCATATTATTGAAATGTTGAATTTGGATGCACTATGAATAAAAACATTCAACATGACAAAAGAATTATAATGGCACCACATTATGCATATTTTCATTGATATTCACTGATCATGATATTGAAATGTTGAACTTGGCAACACTTGGAAAAACACATTCAACATGATAAAAAAATTGAAATGACACTACATTATGCATATTTTCAGTGATATTCACTGATCATGATATTAAAATGGGTAACTTGGCAACACTTTGTTAAAAAACACTCAACATTGCAAAAAAAAATTTTTTTTGTAAAATCAGTATATACACACTACTACAGTCTTATAATGCTTAGTGAGATCATTTTCTGAAATTTTTTTTTTTTTTTGAAATTTTTTTTTTTTTTGAATTTTTTTTTTTTTGTGTCTTCAAATTGTAAGTGATAAATACAACACTCTAATAGTGCTTAGTGATTTCCTTTTAATTTTTAATTTTTTTTTTTTTTTTTTTTTTTTTTTTTGGCTCTTCAAAATGTGAGTGATGAACACAACAGTCTAATAATGATAAGTGTTTTCCTTTTAAAAAAATTTTTTTTTTGAATTTTTTTTTTTTGTGTCTCTTCACATTGTGAGTGATAATCACTGATCATATTATTGAAATGTTGAATTTGGATGCACTATGAATAAAAACATTCAACATGACAAAAGAATTATAATGGCACCACATTATGCATATTTTCATTGATATTCACTGATCATGATATTGAAATGTTGAACTTGGCAACACTTGGAAAAACACATTCAACATGATACAAAAATTGAAATGACACTACATTATGCATATTTTCAGTGATATTCACTGATCATGATATTAAAATGGGTAACTTGGCAACACTTTGTTAAAAAAACACTCAACATTGCAAAAAAAATTTTTTTTTGTAAAATCAGTATATACACACTACTACAGTCTTATAATGCTTAGTGAGATCATTTTCTGAAATTTTTTTTTTTTTTTGAAATTTTTTTTTTTTTTGAATTTTTTTTTTTTTGTGTCTTCAAATTGTAAGTGATAAATACAACAGTCTAATAGTGCTTAGTGATTTCCTTTTAATTTTTAATTTTTTTTTTTTTTTTTTTTTTTTTTTTTTTTTGGCTCTTCAAAATGTGAGTGATGAACACAACAGTCTAATAATGATAAGTGTTTTCCTTTTAAAAAATTTTTTTTTTTGAATTTTTTTTTTTTTGTGTCTCTTCACATTGTGAGTGATAATCACTGATCATATTATTGAAATGTTGAATTTGGATGCACTATGAATAAAAACATTCAACATGACAAAAGAATTATAATGGCACCACATTATGCATATTTTCATTGATATTCACTGATCATGATATTGAAATGTTGAACTTGGCAACACTTGGAAAAACACATTCAACATGACAAAAAAATTGAAATGACACTACATTATGCATATTTTCAGTGATATTCACTGATCATGATATTAAAATGGGTAACTTGGCAACACTTTGTTAAAAAACACTCAACATTGCAAAAAAAAATATTTTTTGTAAAATCAGTATATACACACTACTACAGTCTTATAATGCTTAGTGAGATCATTTTCTGAAATTTTTTTTTTTTTTTGAAATTTTTTTTTTTTTTTGAATTTTTTTTTTTTTGTGTCTTCAAATTGTAAGTGATAAATACAACAGTCTAATAGTGCTTAGTGATTTCCTTTTAATTTTTAATTTTTTTTTTTTTTTTTTTTTTTTTTGGCTCTTCAAAATGTGAGTGATGAACACAACAGTCTAATAATGATAAGTGTTTTCCTTTTAAAAAAATTTTTTTTTTGAATTTTTTTTTTTTTGTGTCTCTTCACATTGTGAGTGATAATCACTGATCATATTATTGAAATGTTGAATTTGGATGCACTATGAATAAAAACATTCAACATGACAAAAGAATTATAATGGCACCACATTATGCATATTTTCATTGATATTCACTGATCATGATATTGAAATGTTGAACTTGGCAACACTTGGAAAAACACATTCAACATGACAAAAAAATTGAAATGACACTACATTATGCATATTTTCAGTGATATTCACTGATCATGATATTAAAATGGGTAACTTGGCAACACTTTGTTAAAAAACACTCAACATTGCAAAAAAAAAATTTTTTTGTAAAATCAGTATATACACACTACTACAGTCTTATAATGCTTAGTGAGATCATTTTCTGAAATTTTTTTTTTTTTTGAAATTTTTTTTTTTTTTGAATTTTTTTTTTTTTGTGTCTTCAAATTGTAAGTGATAAATACAACAGTCTAATAGTGCTTAGTGATTTCCTTTTAATTTTTAATTTTTTTTTTTTTTTTTTTTTTTTTTTTTTGGCTCTTCAAAATGTGAGTGATGAACACAACAGTCTAATAATGATAAGTGTTTTCCTTTTAAAAAAATTTTTTTTTTGAATTTTTTTTTTTTGTGTCTCTTCACATTGTGAGTGATAATCACTGATCATATTATTGAAATGTTGAATTTGGATGCACTATGAATAAAAACATTCAACATGACAAAAGAATTATAATGGCACCACATTATGCATATTTTCATTGATATTCACTGATCATGATATTGAAATGTTGAACTTGGCAACACTTGGAAAAACACATTCAACATGATAAAAAAATTGAAATGACACTACATTATGCATATTTTCAGTGATATTCACTGATCATGATATTAAAATGGGTAACTTGGCAACACTTTGTTAAAAAACACTCAACATTGCAAAAAAAATTTTTTTTTGTAAAATCAGTATATACACACTACTACAGTCTTATAATGCTTAGTGAGATCATTTTCTGAAATTTTTTTTTTTTTTTGAAATTTTTTTTTTTTTTGAATTTTTTTTTTTTTGTGTCTTCAAATTGTAAGTGATAAATACAACAGTCTAATAGTGCTTAGTGATTTCCTTTTAATTTTTAATTTTTTTTTTTTTTTTTTTTTTTTTTTTTTGGCTCTTCAAAATGTGAGTGATGAACACAACAGTCTAATAATGATAAGTGTTTTCCTTTTAAAAAAATTTTTTTTTTGAATTTTTTTTTTTTTGTGTCTCTTCACATTGTGAGTGATAATCACTGATCATATTATTGAAATGTTGAATTTGGATGCACTATGAATAAAAACATTCAACATGACAAAAGAATTATAATGGCACCACATTATGCATATTTTCATTGATATTCACTGATCATGATATTGAAATGTTGAACTTGGCAACACTTGGAAAAACACATTCAACATGATAAAAAAATTGAAATGACACTACATTATGCATATTTTCAGTGATATTCACTGATCATGATATTAAAATGGGTAACTTGGCAACACTTTGTTAAAAAACACTCAACATTGCAAAAAAAATTTTTTTTTGTAAAATCAGTATATACACACTACTACAGTCTTATAATGCTTAGTGAGATCATTTTCTGAAATTTTTTTTTTTTTTTGAAATTTTTTTTTTTTTTGAATTTTTTTTTTTTTGTGTCTTCAAATTGTAAGTGATAAATACAACAGTCTAATAGTGCTTAGTGATTTCCTTTTAATTTTTAATTTTTTTTTTTTTTTTTTTTTTTTTTTTGGCTCTTCAAAATGTGAGTGATGAACACAACAGTCTAATAATGATAAGTGTTTTCCTTTTAAAAAAATTTTTTTTTTGAATTTTTTTTTTTTGTGTCTCTTCACATTGTGAGTGATAATCACTGATCATATTATTGAAATGTTGAATTTGGATGCACTATGAATAAAAACATTCAACATGACAAAAGAATTATAATGGCACCACA
>JASXTE010000439.1:0-45789 GCA_030280995.1 Hemileia vastatrix | reverse complement strand
CTTCTCATGAGCAATTTGGTTATCATCTAGGTCATGGAATCAACAACTTTGTTAATGGTTTGGGCTATAGGAATGCCATTGAAAGAGGAGGTTTCGTTCCGGAATTAAGATCTGGTTAAAAGAATTCTCTTCCAAAATCAAACAAGTACATAGTCTTCTTTACAAAAATCACACGCCTTCTTGAGCGTCTATAGTCTCATCGATCACGAATACACAACAATTTATAGAACCCTTGGTTTATAGTCAAGATTTCGAAATAGTCCCAACTCTCTCTCTCTCTCTCTCTCGCCAATGCTCAACGCGAGACCTTCTCGCTCTTTTCTTTAAATTATCCGTCCAGTCAGTTAGCTTTTAATCTCAACTCTTTTTCGATCGACTCAAAAGATAAATCATTCAAGATTCAAATCTCATTTCGTTTCAACGCAAACACGAATACTCTTTTTCTTCTTTCGAATTCTTTCAATTTCGCTTGCTCTCTTATCCAGCGTCTCTCTTCTCGGTTTTGCTACGGTTCCTTTCCCTTTCCTCTCAGTCGTCTAATTTCCAAAAAACTCTGAGCTCACGATAACTTTCTCAAAGGACTCTTTTGATAGATTCCCTTTCCTGTCTAGACAAAACAAAACACAACTTGCCTCCGTTACAAAACACAATCAAAAGGGTGCCTTATGACTCCCATATCTCGTATGAATCTCCTCCTTTTTTCTTTTTTTTTTTTCTTTTTCTCTTTTTGTTAAATTTGCCTCTGATCATCATTACTCATATATCTTTTGCCTCTCTTCTCAATAGTATTTCAAAGTTGAAATCCATATCATTTCCTTTTGTAGAATATGACTGATTCAGACTGTGCTTGAAAGAAGTCTCTCGATTCTCCTTTGAAATGATATCATGATTGATTCTGAAGAATTTCAGAAGTGAAGAGAGTCAATCTTGGGATGAGCTCGAAGGCGAGAAGAGACGATCTCGAAGTTCCTCGTCACTAGTCACTACCACCACGACCCCAAATCAAGATGTCACATTTAACTCTGTCAAATTCACCATTTGGATCGAATCCGCATCAATCTACTTCTGCTTCTACTTCAGCTCCAAGTTCTGCAGCGGTGGGACATCAATTCAGTCCTTATACTGAGAATGGAGGATCAATCTTAGCCATCGCTGGAGCTGACTTTTGCGTCATCGCTGGTGACACTCGTATGTCCGAAGGATACAACATTCAAACCAGGTACAAACCAAAAGTGAGTATTCAACATTAGGGCAGATGATCAGGTCACTTACAGAGAGAGAGAGAGAGGAGGGCAAGCAGAAATAGTATCCAATTCTCAACGTCATCTCTGACATTCATCCATCTATCTCCTGCATCTCTTTTCCCAGGTATTCCGTCTAACAGATCAAGCAACATTAGCCACAAATGGTTTCTCAGCAGATGCAGAAGCCTTAGTCTTGAGAATCAAACAAAGATTAGAATGGTATCGTCATGCTCATAATAGATCAATGCCTTTACATTCCATTGCAAGAATGATTTCCACTATCTTGTATTCAAAGAGATTCTTTCCTTATTACGTTTATAACATTCTGGGGGGAGTAGATGAACAGGGTAAAGGTGGAGTTTACAGTTTCGATCCAGTGGGAAGTTATGAGAGAGAATTCTGTAGAGCTGCTGGAGCTGCTCAGAGTTTGTTGCAACCCTTTTTTGGATAGTCAGGTGAGCGTAAAAAGAGATAATGAGTTGAGATGGAAGAGGGAAAGAGAAAAGGGTAAGGGAACAGGATCGATGAAGGGATGAGGTGGACTTGATCGAGGAAGATAAGAAAGATGGGACGTCGAACAGTTGGCTCGGCCTCGATTCAGTGACGATGACTTTGATCTGTCGATTTTCATTGGAAATCAAGTTCTATTGTTTGACTTACAAAGTCCAAGGATCTCAAGATGAAACCCTAAGTCCTTCGATCATGCGCTCTCCACTACCTCGTCATCCCTGTCTCTAGATCTCTTTCTCATCTTTCCTTGTCTTCTCCTCTCTCTTTTCATTTCTTTTTATTTTATCTCTCTCAGGTCATGTTCAAGAACCAACATTCGACACCTCAACATCAAGTTCCAATCCCAGGAACGATGGGATTACCTCAAGTCCTATCAATCGTCATGGATTCCTTCACTTCGGCCACTGAACGTCATATCGAAGTAGGGGACGGATTGGAAATGTTTGTGGTTAGAAATCCAAAGACTTCTTCCATCGCTGCTAATAAGGAAGAAGCTCCGATTGCTGGAAGAGCCAATGAGATTGATTTGGGGAACGTAATGGCACCTTTGAACGTGGAGGAAGCTTTGGGTGGAGAGGATGAACAGGTAGAAGGAGCTGTGGTTGTCATTAGGAGGGATTTGAAGAAGGATTAAAGAGAGGAGGGACGGGACAAGCGTTGGGAAAGATGAGAAAAGAGAAAGAGATGGGGTTCGGGATTATGGGTGGATCTTGTACTGTTCTTGATTGAAGGAGATAACAGATTGAAACTGTGATCTCTTTCTGTCCGAGTGATTTTCGAGAAGTGATGAGGATTCGAACGAAAGGAGGGGGTCCGAGAGATGAAAGGTCTTCGGGAGCTGGTCGCAGCAATCTCTCTCTGTCTGCCTATCAACCACCATGTCGTCTTTAGAAGATGGCAACCATTCTACTTCTACCAAGATGAACACTGTACGAAAGGGGAAATCACCGTACACTGAAGGAGAAGCAGCAGCAGCCACAAGCGAGACAGCAGGATTACTGGATGAGAATCAGAATCAGAATGGACATGGAGATAGAAGACATGGAGATGGAGATGGATCGACGACATTTCAAGCTCAAGCCAGTCGATATTGGATTTCATTCAAAGATTCAATTTCATCTCTAATTCCAAACTCAAGGAAATCGTCAAAGAGAAGATCAACAGATGACGACGATGACGATGATGAATCTCAATCTCCTCATCCATCTTCATCTTCTCCATCTTTAGGTTCTAGATTCCATTCCTTCAAATCCAAGCATCCCAATCTATTACTTTCATTCATTTCCCTCTCTTTACTCTTTTTACTCTTGATTCTATTCTACGCATTCATCCTGATCCATTTGCTATTCTTTACCCTCTCTCCTCCAAATGATTCAATAAAGACTCAAATCTTGGATTCCTCTATCCTTCTAAAAGGTCCAGATTCAATCTCTCTATTAAACATTTCAGACGATGGAATCCTAATCTCTCTACAGGGAAGGTTAGGTCTAGATCCGGATAGAGCTTTGGATTTATATCTGGGAGAAAAGAAGAATCTAGGTTGGTTAAAGAGAAAGGAAAGGGATTGGATAGAATGGTCAATCGGGAAAATAGGTGGAATTCAAATCGAAACTGGTGAAATCGTCATTTCTGAACCTGATTGGAAATTGGATTTGAAAGAAGATTACTTGGGAATCTTGGATCCAAAGAAGAAGAACAAGAAACATCAAGAAGAGGAATCTCCTTCATCTCTATCTCTATCCGCCAAAGATGATGATGATGATAACAATCCACCATTAGATTTACTCTCTTTCCATATCCAACCTTTAATCATCCCTCTACCCAATTTATCTTCTAACAAGAAACATGCTTCAAATCCTCATCTTGATCAAGATCAAGAACCAATTTTGGGAGGTAATCATTCTACTCATAAAACTCATCAAACTTTGAATCCTTTGAATTTGACTCTATTGTTGAGACCGGTTTCTGAAGCTCCGGAAATCATGAAGGTAGTGAAGAAAGCTATCAAGAAGAAAAAAGCAATTTTGGATTTGGATTTGAAAAGTTTGAGAATTAGAGGAATTCAAAGAAGACAGATGAAGGAGAATGAGGGAGATAGGAAAATTGGAGGAGGAATCGCTGGTTGGGTTGATGTTAGACAGAATCATATCATAAA
Organism: Hemileia vastatrix; assembly: GCA_030280995.1. Classification (NCBI taxonomy): domain Eukaryota; kingdom Fungi; phylum Basidiomycota; class Pucciniomycetes; order Pucciniales; family Zaghouaniaceae; genus Hemileia; species Hemileia vastatrix. The sequence goes on along the minus strand of JASXTE010000439.1, from coordinate 41,880 downwards.
GAGATTGGCGGAGAATAGTGAGTGTTTTTTTGGAGGGTGAAATGGAAGGAAGAAAAAACTCTTCGAGATATTGATTTCATCGTTCTTTCCCCACTCGTCTCTTTCCTTTGTCCTTTCCCCGATCGTTCTCTTCCCTTCTTTATCTCTTCCTCCAATAGTTCCAAACCTCAAGAACGCTACCGATCCAGACAAGGGAGACTTTTTGAATCTGACTCGTTATGATTTCTTCGAAATCAACAGTGGGAAATCGAAATCCAACACTTTGACTACTGCTCTTCCAACTTTCAAGAACCATTTAGAAAATGATCTTTCAACTTTGGATGGTCCCAGAGCTTTAGGAATCAAAGCAGTTGCAGAAGCAAAGAATCCTCTAGGAAAGGTTTTACATGGTCACATTGGTTATAATCTACCTCTTGGAATCTATTTACCAGTCGAACAACCAGATTCAACAGATGATGGAAACAAGGACAAGGTACCAAAGAATGACTCAACTGTTCTTTTGGCTGCAGTGGCTACTGAACCTTTGATTATCACTGGAGAGGAAAAGATTGAATTGGAAATTCTCGGTAGAGTCGTTCCACCTCCTACTGGAAAGTCCTCAGAGAAGAAGATCAAGTCTTCTTCTTTGAACAACGATGAGATCAATGCCAACAATGGTTGGGGTAAGATCGTCTCTCAATTGATCTTTGGTGGAAATTCAGGTCCTGGTTCTCTAGAGACTTCTGACGAATTAGAAATTTCGAAAGAAGACGGAGGAATCCATCTGGAAGAAGATACACCTCAACAAGTTGCACTTTCAGGTTTCTTATCTCGATTCTTAAGAGGAGATCCAAATACAGTTTACGTTAGAGGTGGTTCACCTTTCCACGTCGAAACTTCAATCATCAATTCCACTTCCACTTCTTCCGAAAAGTCAATCTCTACTCAAACTTTACCTGGAGATGGTTCTATTTTACCTTCTTGGTTGGATTCTTCTCTTCGTTTGATTGATTTACCAATCTCTTTCCCTGGATCAAAAGTTACTGAACTGATTAAAAATGTTACCATTCAAGATTTGAAAATCACTCCTCATCCATTCGAAAAGGAGAAATTATTGGCTAGTGGAATTGTTTTGGGAGAAATGAATTTACCTGGTCAATTGGCTACTATTGATGTTCAAATCACTGATTTATGGCCTGACATTGTAGTTTATGATGGTAAACCACCTGCTTTGAAAAATGGTAAAGGAGATAAAAAGAGACCAGATGATGGAACTGGAGATGGAGATGATGATGATGATGATTTCTATTTCTCCGATTCGGAATCATACCATTATGAAAATCAATCTCAAGATGCACCTTCAGATCCAGTCCCAGCTTTACCAGCACCAAATTCCAAAAATGCCTTTGGAAGAGTTAGACCACACGATTTCTCTCCTGCTGAAACCATTACAGATCCAAATGATCCAAAGGGAGAAAAGAAATTGTTGAGATCGGAATTGAAAAACGTTCCTTTCCAAGTATTGGATGGAAAAGGTCCTATCTTTAGAAGTTTCACTTGGAAATTAGTCACTGGAGAAGGTGCTTTGGCTGGAATTCAAGGAGCTAGTAGAGCTAAGATTTGGAATTCTGGTTTGGGAAAATTGGAATTGAAAAACTTACCTGTTAAAGGAGCTTTTGTTGTGGGAAAAAGAGGGGGAAATGGAGGAGATGACGACGATGATGACGATTAAATCACGAAGGTTTCTCTCTATCTATCTCGGTTACAAACGCAAATCTGAAAGCAACTTCAATTCACACTTGCAGTTCTCTACTGTGTTAGAAGAGATTGGTTTCATTTCATTTTTGGAAGCATCGAGTTGAAAGTCTTTCAATGATGATCACAAGTCCTCTCCTAGTTCTTTTCTCTCTCGCTCTCTTCCTCTCTCCCGTCTCACTTCCCTCTCTTCCTTCGCTGTTTCATCTCTTTGTTTCCCTACTCATCATTTTTAGGTTCTTTGCTGCCATGTCTTGTCTTGCTTTGCTTTTCTATCCCTTTTTGTTTCTTTGCCTCGAGAATTCTTCCCTGTCTGTGCTCTTCTCGAGTTATCTTTTGACAAGTGTTCATAGTATCTCTCTTCCGCCGAAATCTCTGTCCGTCTCCTTTTTCACGATCTATTATAGGCTTGTATTCTGAATTCAGACTTTGTTAATAAAGTATCTCGCAAAAATTCGACTTGAGTTTCATGGAACTTCTGCCAATCTGGTAATTTCATCTTTCTCTGTCTCACTTTTCAGTTTCTGCTCAGTTTGAGACGTCGTTTCAGGTCGTTCTCACCCTCGAGAAGTGGCGCAGATTATCGTCTCCAGCAATGAGGCTGCTCCCAAAACAACAAGTGAAGAACAAAGCCTCTCCGTTTCTCTCTATTCGTTCTCTAGAATACATTCGAAGGTGGAACTGACGAACCATTCACATCGTCATTTATTTCTTGGTCTTGACCGCCTCTGCTTGAAGCTGTTCGTCTCTTGTAAAATAGAAGCTTGAGGTCTGGGCCTTGCGATTCGGAGCGCCTTTGAGAGATTCTGTTTCTGGAAAAGAGATAGAGTTGTTTTCGGAAGAAAGGGTAAAAAGGAAGAAGTCAGCAAAGACACACACTGGGAGAGTCACGGGAGAACGGAGAAGAAGATTCGAGAATCCGTACTCACATTGACACATTCATTTATTCAACAAGAGTAGACAAATAAGCGTACTTGGAATACCAAAACAGCCACGAAGTCTGTTTCGGATGGAGAGTATCAACAAGATCTATGTCAGTCATCAGCAAGTCAAGACCAAAGAACAAGTTCCCACACTCACCTTCTCAATGAGCGTCGTCACTCAGTAAGTCATCTAACAAGACGAACTGAAGCTTCTTCTTAGAACATGCCTTTCTCAAATGCTCTCTAGCGAAATCAAAAGCTTCTTTCTCCTTTTCCGAAATGGATTCAGGGTCTCTGTGAAAGTTCCATCTACGATACGAACTGATCTCCATCAAAGAGATCGGAAGAGCGACCCAAAGAATGAGGGAACCCAATTGGAATTCTGGGAAAATTTCCTTCGGTTTCTGATGTTCTCGAAAGCTTCTAGACCAGTTCATCCAGTCCCTCTCCGAGAAGAAACAGTTGGATGTCAGATTGAGCTTCTTGAGGGCTGGAGGCAATGCTTCGGGTTTGGTCGATGTTTTGAAGGAGTTCTTGAGAGCGGCTAAGAAGTAGGACAGGCAACGCAAATCCAGTGATAGCACTTTAACTCTCGAGAAAATAGCAAGATCAGAGATGGCGGGATAGACCAGAACCCCTCCCTTTAGTTTCAAGGATTCTAGAGTTGCCAAAGAGTTTTTGAGAATCTGGGGTTCTGTCAAACCCTTCCCTTCTAGGTTAATCGAACAATAAACTAGCTTTTGAGTCGTGCTTACGAAACACCTCAGAATCATCTCCAAACTTCTTCCTTCTAGAGTGTGGTCTGAACTTAGACGTAAACCCAAACTTGTGACGTTTGATTATCCCATGACGAAGGCCGTTTGATGGAAGTCGAAGAACTTGACCTCTGACTTCTTGACGAAAACGTATAGATCTGCCAACTTCAACTTAGGTAGGCAAAGAAGCCAGACTGCATTGATCGAATTGACAAATGTACATCTGCTTGCTTGTTGAAGCCGATTTTGAGTTGCTTGAGATTTGCCGTGAGTCCATCCAAAGGTCTAGCATCTTCTTGCCCCAATCTACAAATGAAAGGGAACATTACGTCGTCTCCAAATTCCAAACTTTCGAGATTGGGAAGAAGTTCCAGAATTTTGGCACGAGCTGTAGAACATCTGACTCTATGACGATGCATGGTTGGAATTGAGAGACTGGAAAATTGAAGGTTCGGGAAAAGCAAATCGTCGAAAGGCTTCAAAGCTAGAGATCCTTCAGTGATAACTTGGTCTGACCACTTTCCCAGCATGCTTTTCATATCCATCGATCCATCTGAAAGGTTTTCGATGGAAAGATCACCTTCGAAAAAGGCCAAGAAGTTCATCTTACGAACAAAGTTCCTAACCTCTGGGATGCGTTTGAGTGCTCGAAAGAAGCAGTGAAGGTTCTTTGATGGGAGTCTGACGTCTTTCCATATAAACGGAGTCCAGATGGCATGTGAACTTCTCGACAAAAGAGTCAAGGAAAGGATCGTGAACCTTTTTCCTTTGCCTGCATTGGGTTCTTGGACACTTTCGTTCGAGAGGTTACGCCAGTATCGCAGAGCAATTAGTCGAAGAGTGTAGAGAGCGATTGCAATGACAACAGAAGGAACAAGAAACAGGTATGAAAGTCAGCAAGTAGAGTTGATAGAAAGAGAGAAAGGATCAGCATGAGAAGCCTCAGTCAGGACTCAATCATCGATAGTTACCCTTCTGGGACTTCCAAATCTTGCAAGCCTGCAGCGATTGAGTATGCGACTCCAAAGGGACAGGTATCCAGGTTGAGTCTTCTTTTAACCTCTTCAATCATCTTGGTTTGTTGAGGATGAGTTTTGAGTTTGGATGTAGATGACTCGGTGAGAGTGTTACGAAGACAAGAATCAAAATCGATTCTCGCTCTCTTCATCATCGATTCACTTGTCTTACTCGTCAGTCAAAGCAATGCGAAAATAGATTGCGAAACAAGAAACAAGATGAACTGATTGATAAGAAAGACCAGATATCGAAGAGGAGAAGGCAAAGACGAAAGAGAAGAGCCGAATCTTGGAGAGGGGAAGAAGTTAGCGGGGGAATCGAATTAGAAGAAATCGAGAAGACTAGGAGGGCAACCAGTAGCAATTACGAGAAAACAGGGCAAGAGAGAATCATCAAGAATGTATAGGCAGGTAAGTACGAGGAGAATGTAGTAGAGTAGTGGTGGTGATGAAATTTCGTTGTTATTTTGTTTTGAAAGCGGCAGGGTTCACTAGAAGGGATCAAGAGCGATTCGAGAACACAAGAATGAAATAAAAGGTTGGATGCGACGAGAATGAGAAACAGTCGAGCAGGACAAAGTTGAAAATACAGATTTACTATGAAACGAGAAAGAGAGAGAAAGAGGAAAGCAGCCAAGAAGAACTTTTGTTTTTCTTTCGTCAACTTCTTCTGTTCTGTTGCATTTGCAAATGTTGTTGTAATCGATGATGATGTTGAAGTTGAGGAGAAGTCAAACCATAAGCATATCTAGCGATTGGGGAAGGTGAAGCAGCATAAGGTGATTGTCCACCACCACCGTTGTTATTATTGCTATTATTATTAGCCTGAGAAGAATAAGAAGATTTCCTATCCAACATTCCAAAGAGAAGTGCTACATTATCCTTATTCTCTTCCAAGATGGATTTCCCATTATTGGTTCCTTGCTGAGAGAAAGTAGATCCATTTAGAACTGGAGATTTACCTTTCCCATTGGATCCAATAGCATCTACCAATTCCTCTAATTCTTGAACATTAGTACTCAAGAAAGCTGGATGTTTTGCCAATCTCGAATAAACTCCATTTGGTTCCAAAGCAGAAGCTGCAGTTGATGCTAGAGCTGCTTTTTGTGAACTACTATCATCACTTCCACTACTTGAACCCGAATCCTTTCTTACCAATCCATTACGGTTGTTATTTTGATCCGATGTTTGATTGTTATTGTAGAAGTTCGACATTTTGGAATGCATTGGTGGTTGGAAACCTAATGAAGTATAAGGAGAATCAGATCCAGGCATACTTGAGATTTTTCTCTCCAACAATCTCAAAAAGGTTTGAGCATGTTCGGATTGAGCGAATGGAGTTGCAGATGAGGAAGATGAAGAAGAGGAAGAACGATTGATGGTGTTGTTGTTGGTGTTATTGTTGATTGGAGGTTGACTATTACTTGCATTAGCAGAAGGAGAACGTCCAGAAGCGTTCGAAGAAGGACTAGGAGAATTGATGAATTTACCAAAACTTTCGAAAGGATTGGAATTGGAGTTTCTACTACTTGTTCTTTGAATTCCACCCATATTTCCAAATGGAGAAGTTGGAGTGAATCTCTGAGTTCCATCCATTCCATTCCCACCACTGAAATTAGAAATGCTGAAAGGATTGTTTCCAGGACTTGAACCACCAGTCAAGAAACTAGAAAGATCAAATGGTGATTGACTTCTTTGACCATTATTATCCGATCCACCTCCATTGTTGGCATTGTTATTGTTGTTGTTGTTGTTGTTACTATTTCCACCATTCAAAGCTTGAGCTACTGCACTTGCTTTCTCATCCAATGCATTTGGATCTTGACCTGGAGTCAGCATTCCACCTCCCATTTGATTCCACCAACTTTGATCCGGTGGTGAAGTGTTTGATAGATTGAAAGCGAAGGGAATCGGATTTGGATTCAAGAGTGCATCGTTTTGATGAGTCGGTTGAATGAATGGGAAGATATTTCCTCCATTTCCACCACCACCATTGCTCATTCCACCAGGACCGTTGTGTCCAGCTCTGAGAATGGAAGGTCTATCTTGAGAGGTTGGAGCAGTGAAACCACCATTGTTCTGATTGTTTCCAAGCATTGCAGAGCCAGAGACACCCGATCCACCACGAGAATATTCATTGAGAATGGTGCTCAATCCGCCTTGAGAAGTCTGAGAAGGATTGCCACTAGTGGCAGGACGAGGATTGGACTGTTGAAGTTGTTGATATGGGTTTGGTGGAGGATTGGTAGCAGTGGCTTGACTATTGTTCGAAGGATTACCGTTCCTCTGATTGCTCAGATTCAGAGTAAGAAGTTCATCAGATTGACGACGAACACCGTTGTTATTATTTGGTTGAGGGGTTTCAGTTGCGAGAACTGGAGTATTTGAATTGGAAGATGGATCTGAACCAGAGAGTGAAGTGAGAGATTCGCTGGATTCTGGAGAACGAGAAGGACCAGCTCCGTTTGCTTGTTTTGCCAAACGAGCATCGTGAAGTAACTGTTGTTGCTGCTTTTGCTGCTGTTTCACTTGTTCTTGTTGTACCTGCTGGTTGAATCCAGGATACCAATCGTTGTTGAAATTGAAAGCACCGTTATTCTTTGCTGAATCGTAAACGCTATCTTCATCGAAGGTTGATTTTTGAGGGGGCGCGGATTTTGGAACCTCTGTTGCTCTCTTGACGAATTGATCCTTTTGGTTTCCATAAGTAGAAGTATTGATGTTCGAAGGTTTACGAGACGAAGAATTCTTTTTGGATTGATGTTGATATTCCTCTTCGTTTCCATCGTCTTCCTCTTCATCATCTTCTTCTTCGTCATCTTCCTCCTCTGAGACGGTTTCTCCTCTCTTTCTCTTCCCACTACCTTTCTTCAAAGAGATCTTCCTATTCGAATGATTGGAATTCGAAGCATTTGGCTTAGTTAGATTGACGTTGCCTCCCATCGAAGCAAAGTCCATTGAACCAGGAGCGGTCAATCCCATGGCATGGCCGTGAGATCCATAACCGATGTCTGGTTCTCCGATTCCATCCAGAGTTGCTTGGATCATATTACCATGACCCAGACGAACTATCAAGCCTCTCAAGGCTTCATTCTCATCCTTCAGGCGTCTGGCTGTTCTTTGAAGTTGTAGGTTGGCTTCCAGACCCATTTCGTCGAATCTTCTGACTTTCTCCTCTAGATCCTTGACTCTTGCTTCTCTACGTTTACGGAACTCTCTCTGAGCTTTACCTGGTGTGAGAAAGAGGTGGATAAGGAGGAAGGAACGTGGTTAAAAGGTTGCAGAGTGAAAGTGAGGAGAGGTGGAGGGACAGCAAGGTCAGAGAATTCCAAGTCGAAATGAAGATCTCGACTGCATAGCTTTCATGATGTGAAATCAAAAGAATGGTATCATAGGCATATATTCAGGAGAATGGTTCTCTTTGGAGAGCATGATTGGCCTTTCAGAAGCTGGCCTTCAAATTTGCGGATTGGGCTGCTCCTTCTCTCTTCATCTCAAACTAGTGACTGAATGCCCTCTATTCTCTCTGTCTCTCTTTCTACTCACGATTCTGTAAAGTTCTCTTTGTGACTTGAGTTTCACCAGGTTTTGCGAAAGGAGTTTCCTCTTCGCCGTCCTCATCTTCGGTCTGATTCTTGTTTCCACCTTTCTTCTTCTTGGGAGGAGAGATGCCAGAGTTGTTGTTTGTGGAAGCAGAGGCAATGGCAGGTTTACCACTACGAGGTCTGCTCGAAGTCATGACGACTTGCTATTCAGGATTGGATTGTTTGTTGGACGAAGGACAGTAGCAGAAGGGAATGAAGAGATTGGAGTTGAAGATCGAGGATTTGAACTGAATTGACTGCGACTGGATCAGCTCACTCGCTCGCTTGCTGCTTGCTCCCAACAACAGCTGAACTGAACGAATTGAAGATTTGCTGTTCAATTGAATTGGGTGTAGATTTTAAAGTAAAGTTTCGAGAAGAGAAGAGTCAAGATGTGTGGGATGTGGGATAGGCATGTCAAACTTCAAACGGCTTTCCAAAAATGAGAGATCGAGCAACTCGTTCGTTAAGACCCTATTGCTCTCTCGACTTTCCAGCTCTCCTTCAAAAACGATGTCTTATACATCTTCATCAACAGCAAGCACTCTTACTTCAGGTAATATCTCACCCAGTCTCTCAAATTTCAGCCAGAGGTGCGAGTCTCAAAACGAATGATCCAAAGAAAGGAGACGCGATCATCTTTGCCAGAATTGAATCTCAGATCGACGAAGTTACAGCGTGATATGTAGGCCGGATTTTTTTCTATAACTTTTTTCAAAATAACTAAACAAAGCATGTAATAGAGAGTTATTTCGATTAGGAGGAGGAGAGGATTCTCAGAAGCGGATGGCGAATCCTCAGCGCACTCGGGGTAGGGTACAGATGATTTCGACTGTAGGGATGAAAGAAAACCTTATTTCTGATAGCAAAATGAAAGATAACATTCGTGCTGGAACGATAAGGCTCACATATGGACTGAAGAAATCTTGGGGATTCCCATCTCGTTTCCCTTTGCAAAGACGAGTAGAAGCTTCGAATGTAAAATGTATCCCCTGAGGTATCCCTGCCAACAATGAAAAACGAAGTGTGCAAGAAAGACAAGAAGTCAGACGGGTGGTCTTTTGAAAAAGGAAAGGAGCGATGTTGGAGACGAGCAGACAGATAATTCTGCTGTTCGCTTTCTGAAAGTGACTTGAAAGGTTTGTGGACAGTCTTACCTAGAGATGAACTCACCTGGTCTATGAGTGAAATAGCAATGCATTCCATATCTTCTATTTCAAAGCTCTCATCTCCCCAAGATAACTTTGCAGTGTGTAATAAACTCGTTAACCTTAGATATGGAGGACTTTCATCATTCCATTGATCTATAATCTTCGAGATCAACAATCTACCAGGATCATCAAGTTTTGAATGAGTCAAAGAGAAAAGAAATAGGGATCAGAGATTCATAAGATCGGAACGAGTCAAGTCAACCGAGAAGAAAAGGAGTCAAGATTGTCACTCACGTTCTACGAATCAGATTCCTCCAAACGCTAACTTCCAATTTCTCCTTCATGATGAGATAAGTTCCATTCTTTCGATGCCAATCCCGATAGAGATCTAGATTCCTAGTGAATTCTGATCCGTGACCTTTTCTGAGAGATTCTATCAAAGGTCCATATTGATCCCATAGATTAGCTGTGACTAGTAATTCCGAAGTTGGATAGATCCCTTTGATCAATGAAGAAGCTATTAGAGGTATCAATATTCGCCTGTTTCGATTAGCAAAAGGCGGTGGGGAGAGAGATCGATCAGAAATGCTTTAGAACTCGAGAAAAGTGTGGTGGAAGATAGCTAACCTTTTGTTGCGCAAGTTCTCATTTGTGCAGTTATCGAATGACCATCTCAATGCCGTGAAGGCCTGTACGAATTGAGCGTAAGAGAATGAGGAGGAAATGATGAGATGACAATGGATAGCGACAAAGCTCTCGTACTGCTCACCGCTGTGATTCTATGCTGAGACAACCTCAACCTTCCAACATAGTACTTGAACGTAACTCTATCAGCCAAAGAGAATTGTTCTTCTCCAGAGAGATCTTGATGATTCTTCAAATTCCTATTGACTTGGATCGCATTCTCTACCGAACTCAAGACCGTTTCACATAGTCTGACATTGTTGAGCTGGATTGCAAGAGCGTCCATTGAAGTAATACGAGATTCATAATGGAAAAATAGGGATGGGAAGACGAAAAATAGACGATAAAGTTAAAGTACTTTCACTGAGAATCGGATAGTGAAATTGTTTTGTTACATGACGTTTATCAGCCTTCCAATCTCACCTTGAAATAAGCTCTAAAACTTGCATTCGCCAACCACATGACTGCAGATCTCTTTGTATCTCTACAAGGTAGCTGAGTCCTATCATTCCCTGCATGTCCAGCCGATTTAGAAAGTCGACTAGCTGCATCTGTGATTTTCGAATTCCTAGAAGTTGGATCCATTGAATCGATCTGCGAGAGATTTTACAACGAGAGATCATCATCGAGGAAGATGTTCCACCCCAAGAGAGTATCGGGAGAAGAAGAAAGAAAAATTCAAGATTGAGAAAAGAGATCGATATCGAAAGAGATGGGAGAAAGGAGACTGGAAAACTTTTCGAAAGACGAAGAGGTGAGAAAACCTTACCTTGATTGCAATGGAGATCAGAGTTGTACCTAGATATCTGAGCACAGGAATGAACCATATCGTTTCTGGTTGTTGGAAAACACCTGCAGCTCGCCTATGTCAGTAGAGATCAGACAAACAAAAGGCGCGAGTGATTGTAGGAAAGAGGGGAGAAAGTCAGCGATCTCTCTCTTACTTCGTCACTGAATCTGGCTCGAACTATAAGGTTCTGTCACAAATCAATTGATCTTGAACTTCACCAGACTCACGCATAGACGGAAGCCCAAGAATCATAGATCCCCTTCAACTTTAGGCTTTGATTTGGATCCTGAATGGCTTTCCCCTTATCGCTGCGATAGTTGTGATTGAGTAGGACATGGACAGATTCATGTTTAGAGACATAGATCAAGAATTCATTGTATAAAGAAATGAAACGATCCCTTGTCAATTCGTCGAGGTTTGATCTGAAAGAGATCGAGTTTGAAACGAGAGCTGTGAAGTCCTTTGAAGGGGAAGAAGTGGATGTCTGTGGATGATAGAGGTGGATGGAGAAAGTAAGAAGATCAAAGATGGATGAGATTGATAAAGAAAGAAAGAGATAACAAAGAGAGAGAATGAAGAGATTGTGACCCACTCACGTTGAGATCTGACTTTATGGAAGGATCTGTGGATGCTGATTGGAGCAATTGGATCAGAGAAGTCGAGTCTTGAGTGGATTGGATCGAAGTTAAAGTTGAAAAGAAAGTGGAAAGATTAGAAACCATCAAGTGAATAAGATGAGTGTCAGTCGTTGATAGACGAAGAGATAGAACAAGAAGAAGCAATCTTGCCATCACTTCCATCAGCTATTAACTATCTCGTCTATCTTTCTTCTTCATCTTCAAGACTTTCTGATTCTTTTGAATCCTCATCTTGATCTTCTACTGCAAATCACCGTCATCCCTCAAGCGCTCTGACGTTCAGCCATGAAATGACGTCGAACTCTGAATCTCAATCTCATTCTACTCCAGCAAAGAACAAGGACAAGAAGCAGCAGCAGCAGCAGCTCCAAAAGAAACTCTCTCTTGGTGATATCTTTGATGATGAGACCACTGGACCAAACGGATCGGGTGGACTGCAAGACGATGGAGATTACGAAAAGACTCTGAGGGAATTCATGATGGATGACGATTCAGAAGACTGGCTGGGAAACAAAGATCAAGTCAAACCTTTCCAGATCAATGATGGCCAACCCAATGGGAATCAATCTGATGATGATGACGATGAGGGATTCACTTATTCAGGTCAAAGCACAAAGAGTGGTGAGAACGGAGATGATCAGGATGATGATGATGGCAAGGATGAATTCTTCTATGGTGGAGTCGACAGAAGGAAAGAGATACTGGAAGACGATGAAAAGGATCTCAATCTAAATTCTGGTGATTATAGTACTGATCTCAAAGATGTCATGGGAAGTGACGAAGAGCAAGAAGAGGAGGATTCTCAATCAGAACCAAGTCAAGATCAATCTCAATCTCAAGGTTCAAACGGTATCAACCAATCTTTAAACAATTCAAATCCAGACGATTCAAATGCAACTGACTCTGTTCTTCCAAATCATATCAATGGCAAAGAATCTTCTCGAGATCAAGAGTCCTCGAGTCGTCCATCTTTATCCACCTTCAATTCTACTACCTCCAGTTTACATTCCACTTGGAATCTACCTCGAAGACCTGTTGAATATCCTACAATCTCAAGATTGAGATCATCTGCTTTCAATCCCAACCCATCATCATCGAATCAACGTCAGACTGCTTGGGGTTCAGGTTCAATTCGTTCAACTTCTGGTTTCAGTCTTTCTGCAATCGCTGGTCCTAGTAGTAGCAATGGAATCTCTACTTCAACTCCTCCAAATGAAATGTTCACTCCTTCGATTCGATCGAGAAGTAGTTCAGTATCTACGAGTGCAACTGTATCGAAGAGAAAGAGGAGTTTCCCTTATGGTCATGGACAATTGCCTGCATCTCTTTCTTCCGTCGATCGAGAAGGGATCGCAGCTTCTTCAATAGATGCAGATCAGTCAAGTATCAGTGCTACTGGATCTCTGAAACAGTCAGCAGGAGTCAATGGGAATTTCATTGGTTCTTCTTCAATCTCTACTTCTGATCCTCCGATTGAAAGAGAGATATGTCGATATTCTTCTTTGAGAAAGGTTTCCAATATCATCTACCCCACTGGTAGAAAACCGATATCTCTGGATCGAATACCAGAAGATCGATTAGAGCCCAATGGAAATGGAATTGGGAAAGGTAAAGGTAAAGGAAAGGATCAAGATTCAACATCAAAGTATGGAAATCCAACTGTCATGAGCGTCGCTGGCGGGTTGATGGCGATTGGAACTGAGAGTGGATGGACGATGGTATTCGACTATCAATCTCAGGAACTGAAATGCGTCTGTGGAAACGAAGCTTTGGGTGAGTCAGTCGTCAAAAGAGCAGATCGTCTTTAAGAATCATCCTTTCTTACCCCTTCTTTTCTCCTCCTCTCGATTCTAGCTTCCGAAGGCGGATCAGTGACTGCTCTGTCGGTATCAGCAGATCATACCTTCTTAGCAGTTGGTCATGACAAGGGACACGTAGTCTTATTCGACTTTTCTAAACCTTCAACTCCTGCAAGACATGTTACCCCTCATACTTCTTCAGCCATAGCTTCAGGTCGAAGGGAAGGTCATTTGATCAATTCAAGAATCCTTCATGTTGGTTTCGTAGGGATGAGACATACTGCAATCGTGACTGCAGATGAGAATGGTCTTAGCTTTTATCATACTTTGGGTAAGATTTTGGGAGTTAGTAGCAATGATACTCTTCGGATATTTGGGAAATATAGATTGGATCAAGAAACTTCAAATGGTCAGAGTCGGAATGGAAGGGATCATAACAATAACAAGGTTATTCTTGGAATGTCTCCTCTTCCACTTGGACCAGTTCCTCATTTATCGGATCAAAACCATTTCGTGGCTATCTTGGCGAAGGAGAAGCTTTTGGTCGTCGGATTGAAACCTCAACCAAGAACTTGGCTCAAGAAAATCATCAGTCGGAAACAGCCAAAAGTTACTACCGAAAACGAAACGGCAACTTCGACTCCACCGAATTCAAATGGTCATGCTTCACCAACCTCGAATTCATCCTCATCATCAATAGCTGGATCTCTAGCATGGTATCCAGCTTCTCATTCCTCTTCTTCAGTTTCAAGTACAACTACCAACTCGGATGGTTCAATTGATCCTACTCTAGCTTTCTCTCTTGGTCATTCTTTAATGTTCCTTCGATTCTCTGTCAGGAGGATCAACATTTCCAACTCTTCTTCCAATCCTGCCAATGCTTCTATCAGGGAAGAACTGGAAATCTTAGAAGAATCAAAAGATTATCTTTTCGAATTCCCTATTCGAGCATTGCAGTGGTTAGATCATGAATTGCTTCTGGTCCTTACAACTCAATCTTTGGAACTTTTCGATATGAGAAATAAAAGATGTTTGGAGAGGCAAGGTCTGTCTCCTTATTTGGATTCGATTCTCAGTCATACCTGGTTTGAGAAGGATTCAGGTTCAGATGAGCTTCAATCTGGAATGGCAGCTGGAGGTAGTATGAGAGTTCACAAAGGGAAAGCTTTCTTCTTGGTGAGTGCGATCATCATTGTGAAACCTTTTCCTTAGATCCCTTTCACTGACTTCTTCATTATCTTCTGTTTTCTCAATCATAGACTTCCAACGAGATCGTCGTCGGTACAATCCTCTCTTGGGCAGATCGAATCCTTCAGTTCGTTTCCAAAGGAGACTTTCTTTCAGCCATCACTCTAGCCACATCTTACTACCAAGGTCATGCTCTTGGATCAATGGTTGGACTTCCTGAAGATCGAGCTTCTCAACAAGAGATAGTTGGAGAGAAGCTGAAGGAACTAATGACGGCCTCTGCTCAATACGCTTTCTCTGAGGATAGATTGAGAGATGGAACCCACGTCACTCCAGATGGAAGAGGTGTCGATCGAACTCCACTCTTTGAAGGTATAGCTAGAGTATGTGCTGAAGCTTGCATAGCTTTGGGAGATCTCATGCTGCTCTTTGAAGAGCTGTTCGATCGATACGAAGAGAATGGAATCGAAGGCATTTTCGTCGAACAAATGGAAGACTTCATCGTCTCTGGAAGGATCCACACTCTTCCAACTCCAGTGGTTCAGAGACTTTTGAACTATAGAGTCTCTCATGAAGAGTACGATCTAGCCGAGAAGATCATCTGGCATGTAGATCCTCTCTGTCTAGATCTAGATCAGGCTCTTTCGATCTGCTTAAATCATCGATTGTACGCTGCTCTCATCTACGTCTACAATCGAGCTTTGGGGGATTACGTCGCTCCTCTTGTGGATCTGTTGGAACTTCTCAAACGGGTGTTGGAGAGACGAAGCTCAAGTCAACAAGAAGGTTCAACAGAAGAAGATTCGACGCAATCGGATGATGAAGACGTCTACGTGATCTTCTCTTACCTTTCGGTGGTACTAGCTGGTCTTTCATATCCATCTCAACAGCCTCTTTCGGAAGAAGATGGAATCAAAGCCAAGTCTTCCCTCTACGCCTTCCTCTTCTCAGGTCGCTGCGTTGTTTGGCCAGAAGGATCTGGTGGCAAGCTCGTTCTATCGATGGACGATTCTCTCACTGAGCCTACCTATCCTTATCTTAGACTCCTACTACGGTTCGACTCGGAAGCTCTTCTAGATGCTCTGGACGTAGCTTTCGAGGATCCGTTCCTCGATGATGATGCTTCCGGAAAGAGAACCACGAGACAGACCTTAATCAACATTCTGTTAGAAGTCACACAAGAAGAACAGGATCCAACCCTAGCACTTCAAGCACGCATTCAAGGAGACGATGCAACTTTCTGTCACATCTTCGTAGCTAGAAACGCTCCAAAGTATCCTCAATTCGTCAATCTCACCAAGAAGCAAGTTCAGCGGCTACTCTTCTCTCTAGCCAAGGATGGGAATGAATCAACTAGGGAGGATAGACAGCTAGCCTGTGAATGTCTATTATCTACTTATCGTCCGACCCATACAGACGAGCTACTGCAGCTGTTCGAAGAAGCTCAATTCTATAGGATCCTTCAATCGGCATACAGATCTGCAAGAAAGTGGTCGAAGCTAGTGGTCATGTTTCTCGAAGATCCGGATGCAAGTAAGGAAGTTCTCGCTCAATTGGTGGAGATTCTCTCCAAAGCTTCAAAAGAGCGCAAGACCAAAGAAGTCATCGAGAATGGCGAAGAGAAGCTTCAGACTGGACCAGACGAATTACTGCCGCTTCTTTTCAATTCCTTTTCTCACCTCATCGATCTCGATGTCGGTCAAACTGCAGCTCTGATCGACAGGTTTTTCTCTGACAAGCACACGGAAGCTCTCTCTCACCTCGAAAGCTCACCTCAGCAGCAACTCATGTATCTGAGATGCTTCCTTGGAACTGGAACGGAAGATGGAGAAGATCGATCTCTTTCTCTCACTGGAAAGCCGCTTCGAGCTGCCAACCTCCCTCCATCTCTTCGAAATCAGTACGTTCTCCTACTCTGTTGGTACGAGCCTAGCTCGGTGGTCAAGAATTTGGAAGCAAGAGAAACAGGATTCTTCGACCTGGAAACGGTCGCAGAGACCTGCGAGACGGAAGGAGCTTACGATGCAGTCCTTTGGGCTCTAGATCAAAGAGGAAAACCTGTCGAAGTCTTTGCCGCTCTCGACAGAACCATGTCTGCATGCGCTCTGGAACTTCTGGGAATTCCAAGAGAAGGAGCAGTCGCTCTCGATGAACAGAGTAGAGCAGAGACGGACGAACTAGCTCTTCAACGTCTACGCAATCTGACGGAGATGGCTGTCAAGATCTCCACTCATAGGTCAAGCTCAGGCTCTGAGAAGAGAAAAGGAGATTTGGAAACGAGCGAGATGTGGTATAGGCTACTGAGAAGTCTCATCAATCTCGTTCAGGGAGTCGCTTCTTCATCTACAGACACCTCTCTTCAAGATTCTTCAGTCTCAAGTGCAACGCCTTTGGAATCCTGTCGACAATTGATTCAAGACACTCTCTCGACTCTGGTATCTTCAACTTCGGCTGAGAGCGTTTCGTATCCTCTTCTCTTCAAACGACTCATTGGAGATGGAGAAGAAAAGCTCAACAAGGCTTCTCAAGTCTCTTCCAGTACCAACGATTCACAAGCGAAAGCCAAGGTTCAACTTCATTACGCAGAGATGAGATTGGTTCTGGAAGGAATGTTGGAAGCTTATCGTCTCAGAACCGAGCTACTTCAAATCACCAATCGTCTATTCGATAGAGATCTCTTCAAAGACATGGCTGCTTTGACTCGTAGAAGAAGGAGAGGTTGGAGGCCTGTCTCTGGAAAAGCAACTTGTTCGGGTTGCTCTTTGGCAGTCATTGGACCTGATTCTCACCCTTCCGAAGCAGTCCATACTAGAGCTCAAGATCAGGGAGAAATGGAAGACGGCAGCGATACCGACAAGAGAGCTTTGGCTAGGAGGAGACGAAAGATGAATCGAAGCGGTACGGATACTAGCATCAGCAGTATAGCAGAAGATGCAGCAGCTAGACTGGCTTCCACTCCAAGGTATCCAAGTCCTTATCATTCGCCTCTTCCATCTCCAAGACCTGACAAAGGAAAAGGAAAGAGTAGAGATTACAGCTCTTTCAACGAAGCAGCTGAGGAAGCTGCAATCGTTCCCCTCGACTTCTTCACCTCTATGCCACCTCGGACTCTATCCATTTCTTCATCTTCTGGAGGTCTAGGTATCGGATCGGAGAATGGTAGTCTCTTCGGTGAAGCTTCTAGAAGAGGTTCAAGCCCAGAAATGATGCGCAGGTCCAATAGTCTAGTGAACGATGCAATCGTTCGAAGAGCAAGCATAAGTGGAAATCTTCCAACTCCTTCGAACAGTTCAGAATCTTTGGTTTCAATCTCTCAAGACTTCTCTAGAGATGGTGCTTCCTTGGTCGAAGGTGAAGACGAAGAAAGTTCAACGGAAACAGTTCTGATCTTTGCCAATGGCACTGTCTGGCATAAGAGCTGTCTGGAGGATCATGAGAGAGAGGAGGAACGTCGAAAGCAAGCGGAAAAGGAGAAGGAGAAGGAGAAAGAGGTAGCGAGGAAGAAAGGTGTCGAGATGTCGAGAGGACAAAGTCAGACCAGTCAGAGTTCTTCTAGGTATTGACTGTAATTTTATCTCTTCAATACCCATTCTTTGCATTGCTTGCAATCTTTTTAGATTCCGAACAGACTGAAAGAACACGACAATGCTGTTGGATTGTAATTGTGATTCGAATACATGTGGGAGAGCAGGATGATTAGACATTGATGACGAGAATGCGAAGACGTTTGACGAAACAAAGAGAGAAAGGGAAGACTAAGAAATCGAACAGATGTGAAATAAAAGGCAACTAAACAGGAAAGTGAAGAAGAAGGTAAGAGAATTGTGCTGGTAAAGAAATGGGAAAGAAAAGAAAGAGAGAAACGAAATCATAGCCACTTGCGACAATTTGGAGATCCACAAAGACAAGCGATGGCATCTTCTTCTTGACCAGTAGACTGAAACTTATAATCGTAAGTCAGTTCTTGACCAGGTAAGATGGTACTCTTTGCGTAAATGACGATTCTTTTCTCTCCGTTCAAAGTCAAGATCTTGGCCGTTGCATTTGGAGTACAACAATGATTCATCAATCTGGCAATATTTCCTTTATGAGTAGCATCTACGACTAGATCGTCATCTACACGGAAGAGATAGGTCGAGAAATTGCCCTGAGAGAGAGAGAGAGAAAAGAAGAGAAATGTCAGCCACGTCCCTTCACTCTGATTGACCCAACTTTCGTCCAAGAACTCACCTGTCGCTCGTATTGTTTCTCTCTATTGTCTGCGACTTGCTGTCTGACAACTTCACCGACATATTCGATAACCATATCTCCAGCCGGTATGAGTTCCATGGCGTATAATCCCCAATCGTGAATAGGAGATTTAGAGAATCTCAACTGTTTCTTTCTACTTCCGAGTTGATTGAATTTCAAGATATCAGTATCCGTAGCAGTATCCTTCTTATGTTGTTCGATACCTAAAAGTACCTTTCTAGAATCAGCTCTATTGTTTCTTGCAGAAGCCAAAGCATGAGTCGAAACCGTAGAGCCATCTACAGTAGCTTTGTTTCTATCTGGTAAATGAGCAGCTTTCTGAGAAGGTGGGATTCTATAGAAACCTTGAGTTCTTGCACTTCCTGAAGAATGGAGTTGTAGATCGAAACCGAATCCTTGTCCACTACTCGAAGTCGTTCCATTTGCACCAGCAGCCGAAGGAGCTAATCCGGATTCTAAACCTGCGCTATCTCCAGCTCCTTCTGGAACTACTGGTTCACCAGCGCACATTCTTTCCAAAGCGATTTGAACGTAGTAGAGATCTTCGTCCGTCTCTGCTATTCCCAGTTCAAATGGATCTGGAGTTGGACTTCTAGGCCTTGAGGACTTGATCGGAGCAGGTCTATTGGTTTCGACTTGCTTGAGCTGTTCTAACAAAACCTTCTCTGAAGCTGGGATTCCATCGTCAATGACATTCATTGGAGTGTCGATTTGTGGAGTGATTGACTCTGACTCTATCTCTATCTCTGACTTTTTCCCTTTCTTTCCTTTTCCAGCAGCCTTCTTTCCACCTTTCTTCTTGGTAACTGGAGCTTGGACTTCTTCTTCCACCAAGATTCCAGCTTGAGCGTCAGCTTCAGCTACCACTTGCTTCTGAAGTTCCTCATCGTTTTCCATTTCTTTTCTCATTTCTTCCACACTTTCGACTGGCTTCGTTCCCGCCTGTTGTGCTTGAGCTGCTTGGAGTTGAGCTTTCCTCTCTTGAATCTTTGCGTAAGCTGCTGCAATGATCTCATCTCCCATTCGACGTTGTTTCTCTTGAGCGGACAATGGAGGGGGGCCAGGAGCCGGTCCTGGGGCTTGAGGTTCCGATTGAGGAGCTAGAGACCATCTCCCAGACTTGTCCTTCTTGAGGTTATCATCTTTGGTGGGAGGAGGTTTGACTTGTCTTTTCTTGAAGGAAGGAAGAGCAGATCCACCAGCGAGATTGCTCGCCTGACTTTCATCTTTCACGTCCTCGTCTCCAAAGTCTCCTTCTTCCATTTCTTCGTCTTCATCTCTGTTGTGACGATGCCATCTTTGAGCCTTAGGAGTGATCAAATCGGCTGGTGGATTGTCCAGAAACTTTCCTCCTTCTCCGCTTGGACTCAAGAATTCCGAAACCAAAGGATTGACTACTCGATTCTTCAAATCTCTCAAAAAGACATCGCCCAACTCTTTGAGAATGATATCTCTTGCTTCTTCAGCTAGCTCTTCATCCGTCCAAGTAATCTTTGGTTTCTTCTTGACGTACTTGCTCGATTGTCTCACTTGAGATTGCCTACTCGAAGTTGCCAAGGCCGGTTTCCTATCGATCACGCCCGATGGAGGAGGCTTGACATCGATTGAGATTTGGAAACCGGAGAGATTTGCCTTGTCTAGAACCATCTTACATCTATTGGCAGCATCTTTCGAATTGAAAGCGACGTACCAACCTTGAGAATCGGATCTGACCCAAAGAGGCAAGAAGCAACCAAAGTGCCTTCTGATGGCTATCGTATTGATCTGAGAGGACATCGAAGCGGTTCTAGCGACGAAGACGTAAGGCATGCCTACCATGTCCAGTTCTTCCATGATTGCAGAAGTCTCCTCGAACTTGTCAGGTGCTACTCCAGCCACTGCGCGACCTCCTCTTCCTCCTCTTCTACCGTAAAAGACTTGA
Source organism: Hemileia vastatrix (assembly GCA_030280995.1). Lineage (NCBI taxonomy): Eukaryota > Fungi > Basidiomycota > Pucciniomycetes > Pucciniales > Zaghouaniaceae > Hemileia > Hemileia vastatrix. The sequence goes on along the minus strand of JASXTE010000439.1, from coordinate 21,446 downwards.
GAGTTCTGGATTTGAGCCAAAGGAGTCTTTCCAGTGAAATCGTCTTCATCGTCTGAACCCATGTCCATGTTGTCTGATTCTTCAGCTGAATCTCCAGCCTCAGTTTCTTCCTTCTCTGTCTCTTTTCCTTTCTCTTTCTCTTTTTCGTTCGAGCTTATCTCTTCTTTCTTCTCCACTTTCGAAGTAGATACCGCCGACGCAGGCTCAGCTACGACGCGAGAGCTCGTAGTAGAAGGAGAAGCAGCGCCATGGGATGACGCTAGAGGAGAAGCAGCAGAGATAGATTCCGATCTAGCTCTCATAGCTACGTCTTGAGAAGAAGAAGAAGAAGGAGTATTCTGAGAGGGAGTCTTGACGATGGATGCTGAGGTAGGAGTTACAGGAGATTGGCTCGAGGCTTGATGTTGTTGAAGAGAATCAGATGGAGTTTGAGGAGTAGTGAAACTTGGCATGGCTTCATAGACTGGAGGCTGAATTGATGCTTGATGAGAATAAGCATTCCATCCTCCTGGAGGTTGAGGAGCTTGATATCCTCGGAATCCTCCTCTACCTCTGACGGATCTTGCTCCTCTCGGTCCAGTTGGAACGTTTGGAGGAGGCATTCCTGGAGCCGATCCTGCACCTCTTGGACCAGTAGGAGCACCGACTGGAGGGAACGAAGCTTGTTGACCTCTTGAAGCAGCTAGAGGAGAAGAGATCGCGGGTTGAGAAGGCATGACTCGACTCTGAGATCCTACTCCTGAAAGTGGATGATGCGAAGGGTACATCGAAGGAGCTGGAGGTGGAGGTGGTGGAGGAGGAGCAGCTTCCTTAGGAGGAGGAGGCGGAGGAGGTGGTTGTGAAGGTTTCGAGGTAGAAGAAGAAGACGATGAAGAGGAGGCCTTTTTCCTCGGAGGATATCTCTTTCCTAACTCCAATCTGTAAGTTCTGACGTATTTCTTTCTATCTCCATCCAACTCCACAGCCACGACATTGATTCCAACTTTGGTTCCATTGGTTGATTCCAAGGCTCTTCTAGCGCAGACATCTCCTCTTTGATGATCGATTTTCTCGTATTGATAATCCATAGCATCAGCCAATCGATTCCCGTCTTCATCGTAATCATGAGCGAACTTCAGCCAGAAGATTCCCAAAGATTGACCAGTTTGTGGATCAGTCTTGAGTTCCGATTCTGCCACTCTACCGAAAGCTCGGAAGTGTTGAAGAAGAGCTTGTTGAGTTGTCAAAGGCGAGGCTCCAGTCACTAGTAAACCTCGAGGAGGTGGTGGAGGTCGAGGTCCAGTCGAGTTTGAATCCCACTGAAGGAGGATATCGAGAGAATTGAGTAAAAAATGTCAGTCTCCGCTTAAATTGAGAGGCTTCAAAAGCAAAGAGTCGTACTTCGAAAGCCATTTCGAAAACTCACCTCGTACTTGATCCTGTCCAATTGATACCGAGCTATCTTTCTTCCGTAGGTAGTACTCCTACCACCATCTGGAAGACTTTTTCTCGGATCTTCTTTTTTCAATAGATGATCATCATCTTCTCTATACCTCCTAACGACTTCTTTCCCTTTCGAACTCCCACTTTTATCCAAGTGAGGATCATAAGTGCACCTCCAATCTCTTTCATGTTTCTTCGTCGGAAGTGGAAGCTCATTTGGTAAAGGGACGTGACCAAAAGAGACCGGTGGTGGAGGTGGAAGAGGTTCTGGTTTTTTTGCAATTGGAGGTGGCGGAGGAGTTTCTGGATTCAACTTTGCTTCTTTAAACCAAGATTTCGGTCCTAGAGGTAGAGCAGTAGATTTTGGCGTTGATGTTGGCTTTGATGGTGGTGATGAAGAAGGAGGGGGTGGAGGAGGAGGAGCGACGGAAGAAGTTGAGGGTGGTGGGGGAGGAGGCGGTTGAGAAGAGTGAATTCCGTTCGTATTCGAAGAAGGATAACCATTCGAATGAGGGTGAAGTGATCCATTTGAATGACTAGAGGAAGATGGTGGAGGTTGATGACTTGAAGATTGATGTTGATGATAATGTTGTGAAGACGAGCTCGAACTCGAATTTGTACTTCTCTGATGATCTGGACTTTGATGAGTATGACTTGGAGCTCTCTCTTTCCCTTTCCCATAACCATTTCTATCCTGCCAATACTCTTGACTCTGACCATCTCTCTGATGATGAACAGAAGAAGAAGAAGATTGATGATTCGAATAATGATTCAAACCTCTGTTCCTATCAGCAGCAGGACCAGAAGGAGGTAAAGTTCTATCTCCCCAGCCGTTTCCCTTTGGCAATTCTATTCCATTTGCACCAGATCTAGAAATTGGACCATTTGAAGGAGTTCTTGATCTCTCATAATCTTGAGAAGTTGTAGATGAGGAAGTGCTTGGATATCCATCTCTAGAAGTACTACCTTCTCTTCTATCATTGAATTCCGAGCCATTCCTAGAATGTGAAATCGATGTAGGAGAAGCAGAAGTGGGAGAAATAGCAGAATTTTGAGAATCTTTATTTGAAGCAGCTGCCTTTTCCAACCTTGCTAGGATTTCCTCTCTTTTCTTTGGATTTGAAGGTGGAGGTGGTGAACCTAGACCTTTCTTTTTCTTTGCTTCTTTCTCTTGTTCGGTTTCTAAGGGAGGTGGGAATGGAACTTGAGGTCTGGCAGGTAGAAGATCAGGCTTTGGCTTGGGAGGTAATGGAGGTAGAGATGCTTGAGGTTTGGGTGGAAGGTTTGGTAGTTGAGGCATGGTATTGACTATTTGAATTGTGATTTCCGATTTTCAGTCTATGGAAGCTGGAGAAGAGAAGTAGAGAGAGGAATTATTGAAGAGAGGTTCGAGGTGGAAGATAGAGAAGATGGCAGTCTGGCTATCAGTCACCAATCACTCGGTCGTCTCTGTCTTTAAATGGCTTGGATATCGCATTTGACAATGGTCTGATATCTCTAGAACAGTTCGCTTCGAGTCTTTGAGCAGACTGTATGCATGCAGGTGAATTGCAAGCTGAGCATCCAAATTCAATCATCCACCACCCTTGGAAACTATTGGCTTTTCTCTGCTATCAAACGCGTGCTACTCACCTCTTCAGATTGCGATCACAATTCTCACTATTCCTACAATCAAACCAAATAGCGATCCAATGAATTAGGAGAGATGGAAAGAGTGGACCCCGTCGCGAGGGAGAAGAGGAAGAGGAGGATGGCTTACTTCTTTGCCTCGTCTTGATCGACAGAGAGTGCAGAGATTGAGGCTGTATTGACAACGCCAATCCTAACTCTTGTTCGCAGTTGTCAAAATGAAGACGGTCGGGAGAGAGAGACGACTTGATTCTCTTCTCTTTGATGGTTGAGGAAAGGAAGATGAGTCCTTCCTCGACTTTGAATTCGCTTTGAAATCTAGAGTCGACAGTTCAATCTCACAAACTGCATGGAATTTCACTCTCTTTTTCAATCGTAGAAGATTCTGATATATCGTATTCTAAAACAACATCCAAACAACCTCGTCCTTTCCTTCCTTCCGACTCGACGAATCCTTCCTCTCTTCCCTCCTTTTCCCTTCCTGTCAGACTTCCATTCCAGACATCCCGCGAGATATAACTACTCATTGATGTTATGTTAGCCTAGTGTTGTCAGTAGATTGGTGAGTTGTTTGCAATCCAGTGGAGAGCGAAGGAACGAAAGGAGGGAAGACGAAAGGGGGGAGACGAGAGAAGACGAGGGAAAGATGACGACAGAAGAGACTATACACTGACCTGAACGAATTGAAACCTGAGATGGTGAGATGATAATATGCCTTGTCGAGTAAGGTATTGAGCCAGGCTGCGAGGACCTAAAAGAACGCTTGGTCGAGGTGACAACCGAGGGTGAGGAGATTTAGAGATTGAGTTGAGATGCGAGCTTGGGTCTTGAAGCGCCGGACGGACTGTCGAGATTCGAGTGAGCCTTTGACAGTCCGAATTGAAGTAAATCTGAAGTAGAAGAGCCTTTACGAAGGAATGAATGATGGGGGAATGAGGGAGAAAAGTGAACGAAGCGAGAATGGAGAGAAAGACGAGATCCCGTTTGGTCCAGTGCGTTCGGTTGGACGCACCTCCTCCTCTGCACCTTTCTGTCTTCATGTTATTCGAATTCTTTCAGAAGTTGGAAACAAGCTCTTTTCTCAGAGAGAGATTCTGGCAGGCTTTAGAGGCAAAGGGCGATTCGGAAGAAGATGTGCCCTTTCAACTTTTTTGAATCTTCTGACCAGCAGAATTTCTCTCTCTTCTCTACCCATCGCATCCTCTAAAAGGAAAGGAAGGACCTCTTTCTTTATCTCCTTCATTATTCTCTTGTGGTCAAGATGACCTTCCTGTTACGAGCCAGCAAGAGTAGAGCCACTGCGATTCGATGCTTGTCATCCTCAAAGGAACATCACCACTTCACCAACTTTCAATCGATCCTTCTCTTCTTCTTGCAAACTTTCAACTCCAATCTCATCTTCAAACATCCAATCCAGATCTCTAGCAACATCCACCTCTGCCTCTTTAGCACCAGTCTTTGGTTCTTCAACGGTTTCAAGTTCCTTATTTGCTCCTTTGGACAAATTCGAACCTCGTCATTTAGGTCCAAGAGAAAATGACATTCAATCCATGTTAAACACTTTAGATTATGAGGATATGGATGGTTTCTTGAAAGATGCAGTACCCCGCTTCAATCAGATTGTCAGATACAAAAGAAAGTAAGAGAAATATTCAAAAACCATTTTACCTTTATCTGAAAGTGAACTTCTTAGAAGAGGAAATGAGATCGCTGGAATGAATCAGAAAGTTAAAAGTTTGATCGGAATGGGTTATCATAACACTTTGGTACCAAATGTTATCCTTAGAAACGTGAGTCACAAAAGGTAGAGGGAAGAGATAAGAAGGGGATGGGGAAGAGAGAAGGGTCAAAACGGCGAAGAGACCTTGTCAGCAGTTCAAAGGAAGAGTGTCGAAAAGGAATCCAACAGAGATGAAGAAAAGATCAATAGGTTTCAAAAACATGACTTTGGTATCAATCTACAGACGTTGTCAAGCTTGGCCGAGCTCATCATTGAGTGGCTTCAAATTCCTCTTGAATGAAGCAAACGTTTCAGCTTTGGTCTCTCTTGCTTCCTCGCTAATCACGCTCTCGAAGACAATCAAAGATACACTTACTGGAAGATCTTTCCTCTGTCATTTAAAGCGCGAATCTAACACGAGTCCACTGCCCTCTTCTCCCGCGTTCTTCTTTCATGATCTTGTCCTCTCTAATTCACAGGTCTTGGAAAACCCAGCATGGTATACTTCGTACACTCCATATCAACCTGCCATTGCCCAAGGTGAGTTTTTAGTCTTATGATGATGGAGTAGAAAGAAGATAGCTCGGTCTAGAAAGCAAGAGCTGAGCTTCCATTTCCTTAACCTTCATTCAATCGAATCGTCTTTACAGGAAGGTTGGAATCTCTCATCAATTTCCAGACCATGGTCAAGTCTCTAACTGGTCTCGACATCGTGAGTAGCAGAAGGAGAGAAAGCAAAGGAATTCTCTCTCACACCGAATCTGACTCAGCTTTCACCTTCCCCATCTCCTGCAGGCCAATGCCTCTTTACTAGACGAAGGAACTGCAGCTGCAGAAGGTATGATTCTAGCCTATGGACATTCCAAATCCAAGCGCAAGACCTTCTTGGTAGATCGTGGAGTTTTACCTCAAACCTTGGCAGTTCTCAGACAAAGAGCCAAAGGATTCGGAATCAAAGTAGTTTTGACAGATCTAAGAACTCCAACTGGATATAGATTACCATCAGAAGAAGAAGTTCCATCTTCAGACATTATTGGAATCCTGGTTCAATATCCAGATGTAGATGGTAGAATTACAGATTGGAAAGCTTTGTCTTCAGAAATCCACCAAAAGGGTGGATTGGTAATTGCTGCAACTGATTTATTGGCTTTGACATTGATTCAACCTCCAGGAGAATGGGGTGCAGATATCGCACTTGGAAATTCAGCTAGATTTGGTGTTCCTCCTGGATATGGTGGTCCTCATGCTGCTTTCTTTTCGGTTTCTGATAAATTGAAGAGAAAGATTCCAGGTAGATTGGTAGGTTTGAGTAAGGATACTAGAGGTGAACCTGCTTATAGATTGGCTTTGCAAACTAGAGAACAACATATTAGAAGAGAGAAAGCTACTTCAAACATTTGCACTGCTCAAGCTTTGCTGGCAAACATGAGCGCTCTCTACGCTGTTTGGCATGGTCCTCAAGGTTTGAAGAAAATGGCAAGAAAGGTTCAGTGAGTTTGCGAAAGATAAATCTTGTTTCAGTCTTCTTTTGGATTCAATCGAGTGACGTTTAGCTGACCTCTCGCCTTTCAAATCGCCTCTCTTTTTCACTCTTTCGACAGCGCTCTCACTCGTCTTCTCAAGCACTCCTTGACCGAACTGGGACTTCGTGTCATCAACCGAGATGGTGCATTCTTCGATACCTTGACAATCGATCTATCTTCAGCAGGAGTCGGAGCTGTCAGAGTTCACACCGAATCAGTCAAAGCAGGTTTCAATCTCAGAAAGATCAGCGACACAAGAGTTGGAATCACTTTGGACGAAACAGTAGGATTGGAAGACATGACTGACATTTTGAACGTCTTTTCTTCGTCTTTGAAGCCAAGCAAAGGTTCCGATTTGACTCCATCTGGTTCTCCAGCTTCTTCACCTTCTTCATCTTCCGAAGTCTTGACTTTTACTCCTGATAGTCTTTTGAAGATCGCAAAGGATCTAGGGTTAGATTCTTCTTCTTTGGATACTTTGGAAATCTCTACTCCTCCCAAGATTCAACCGAAAGCTCCTGCTTCTCAGACTCCGAGCGTCCCAGTCAATGAGAAATCGGAAAAGGCTAAGACTCAACAAGATCAACTTCCAGACGTTCCGGATTTCAAGCGTACTTCGGAATTCTTGACTCAGAAAGTCTTCGGAGCTCACAGAAGTGAGACTCAGATGCTCAGGTGAGTCGATCGAGTCGAGACATGATTGAGAAGATGAGAACAAAGAGATGAAGGGAAGTCGAAAAGTTGAACTCTTTCACTGACCTTCTGAATACTTCCTACTTATGTGCTCCTTCTTCAGATACATTCATCACCTTCAGTCCAAGGATCTATCTCTCGTTCATGCTATGATTCCTTTGGGATCCTGCACGATGAAACTCAACGCCACTTCCTCGATGATGCTTCTCTCCAAACCTGAATTCGGATCTCTCCATCCTTTCGCTCCACCTGAGCAGGCTCAAGGTTACGATGTCTTGATCAGAGAACTTGAAAGAGATCTTTGTATCTTGACTGGGTTCCCAGCCATCTCTCTCCAACCGAACTCTGGAGCTCAAGGAGAGTTCGCTGGACTGAGTGTCATTAGAGCTTATCTAGATGGAAGAGGTGAAGGTAAGAGAGATGTTTGTTTGATTCCAAACTCTGCTCATGGAACCAATCCAGCAAGTGCAATCATGGCTGGAATGAGAGTGGTAGCTGTCAAAGGAAAAGCTGATGGAAATCTAGACTTGGACGATTTGAGAGAGAAAGCAGAGAAACACAAAGACGAATTAGCAGCGTTCATGGTCACTTATCCTTCCACTCATGGAGTATTCGAAGAAGGAGTCCAAGAGGCTTGTGAGATTATTCACAAGAATGGAGGACAGGTTTATATGGATGGTGCTAATCTACAAGCTCAAGTAGGTTTGACCAATCCCGCTATCATCGGTGCTGATGTCACTCATTTGAATCTACACAAGACTTTCTCTATTCCTCATGGAGGAGGAGGCCCTGGAGTGGGTCCAATTTGCTGTGCTGAACATCTAGCTCCTTATCTACCTTCTCATCCAATGGCTTCTGTTGGTGGAGAACAAGGAATCGATCCGATTTCTGCTGCTCCTTTCGGTAGTGCTAGTATCTTGACTATTTCTTGGGCTTACATTAAACAGTTGGGTTGGGATGGTCTAAGGAAATCAACCGAAGTAGCTCTTCTGAACGCCAACTATATCGCTCATCGTTTGAACAAGGATTACAAAGTCAAGTACACTAATAGTCAAGGTAAAGTCGCTCATGAGCTTTTGGTCGATTTGGCTGAATTCCAAAGCTGTGGTCTGACGGTCATGGATTTCGCTAATGTGAGTCCAATTTGTTCGATTGGCGATATGATTCGTCGAAAGAAGTTCGAATCGCCTGACTTTTTCTTTGATCCCGATTCTTTCACTCTTATTCTTCTCGTAGCGTCTCATTGATTATGGATTCCATCCTCCTACCTGTGCTTGGCCCATCTCGACTGGTATTCTCATTGAACCAAGCGAGTCGGAATCTTTGGAAGAGGTAGAGAGGTGAGTTGAAAAGTCCCAGGTTTGTGGGCAAGATCTAGCTGCCTCCATTCGTCGAGTCCATCAATGTTCGATCCTCTTTTTTCGTTTTTGAATATCAAACTTCTATTCTCTCTCTTTCTCTCCAGGTTCTGCGCTGCCATGCTTTCGATCCGAGCCGAGGCAGAAGAGATTCGTCAAGGACAAGTTTCCAAGGAGAAGAATCTCTTGAAATGCGCTCCACATCCAATCGAGATCATCACTAGATCAGAAGAGAATTGGGATAGAGAATATTCTAGAGAGAGAGCTGCTTATCCTGTGAAGGGACTTAGGGAAGCCAAGTTCTGGCCTAGCGTAGCGAGATTGGATGAAGCTTATGGTGACACTCATCGTGAGTATCTTGAATTGGATGAAGCTTGCATATCACTTTTCACTGACTATCCTGAATCTTCATCCTTCTCTATTCTTCACTTGCAGTCATGTGCGAATGTCCTTCGGTCGAAGAAGTAGCGGAGTAAAGCAATTCGTCTTGCTCTTAAGCGCCTCTCCATCGTTCTCAAACCCTTCTCAAAGTATATTTTAGATTCGTATCCACAGTCTCAACACTAAGAACAATTGTTTCAACACTAAAATTCTATCGTTCAGCATTCTCGTAACTGGTCTCAACACATTTGTCAAAACTCAACTTCAACGTCACTGGTCTTTTTCTTGTTTTTCTCTTCCTTCTTCTTGTGGTACATCCCCCTTTTTGATTGTGTTTCTAAAAAATTGTTCTATAAACTTCATCGCCTTGCAATCGCAAGGTATAGAAATATGAAGTCCACTTGCCTATCAAGAGTGATTCTGAAATGTCTGTCATTCCCCGACAACTTCTTCCTTTGCTTCTGTTTTCTTTCGTCTTTGCCTTCTCGCTCTTCAATGGTCTGTTTTTCTCAGCTCATTTTTGGTTCGCAGTCTGTTTTTGCGTTGTTTTGACTGACGAGTGACTCGTGACTCGATGATGAAGAGAGCGAAAATCAAATTTGATTCTTGTCTTCGTAACACTACATCAATTTGACATCCACTCAATCTCAGAACTCATCCTCAAAACTCACCCTCAACAATTCAAGATCTCTGATGAATCAAAACGAGACTCAACCTGGATAATTGCCCCTTTGGAGTCGCCTGGTCGATCGTTGCAGGCCTGCAAGATTTGGAAGTCCCAGAAGGGTGAGTATCGATGACTGAATCCTCTCATGCTGATCCTTTCTCTCTCTCTCTATCTATACGTAGAGACCCCCATTGCTGACTTTCACATCTGTTTCTTGTTCCTTTTTTGTCCTTCCAACCGCTCTCTACTCCCTTCGACTTGCTCTGCAATCCAACCTCTCGAACGACAAGGATCCAAGAACCCAATGCAAGCAAGGGAAAAGATTCACGATCCTTTCCTTGACTCTTTTATCAAAGAGCTCAAATGCAGTCTGGACACCGTTTCTGTGGAAAGATGTCAGGCTACCATCAAAGAACCTGCACTGCTTCTTTCGAGCACTCAAACGCATCCCAGAGGTTGGGAACTTCGTTCGTAAGATTTACTTCTTGAACTTTTTCGAAGGTCGTCTATCAGTAGAGTATCTTCCAGATGGATCCATGGATATCAAGAAAATGATGTCAAAGTGGTCGGACCAAGTGATTACCGAAGGATCGCTAGCATTGAAGCCTTTTGATGATTTACTTTTCCCAAACTTTGAAGTTTCAAATCTCTCAATTCCAACCATTCAACTTCATAGAGTTAGATGTTCTACGGCTCGTGCCAGAATCCTAGATATCCTTCCCAATCTCGAAAGCTTGGAATTTGGTGAAGACGTCATGTTCCCTTTCGTTTGTAGAAGAGGATTTGGTCAAGATGCTAGACCTTTAATTGGACTCACTGCAAATCTCAAGGAACTCAAAATCGGTTTCAACAAACAAGCAGATGTGCATTTAGTCAATTCGATCAATGCAATCTGGCTTCTTTGCCTACCTAAGCTGAAATTGGCAGATCTTTATGTCCTCGTCAAGAAATCAGAGGTCAAGTTCTTCGAAATCCATCAATCCGCCTTTCTAATGGGAAGCTCAAACGTCACAAATCTGAGCTTACGTCTAGGAAGTTCAGATCATACTCCAAAAGAAGGAAGTTTGGAGATGATTGTTAGGTGTTTGGTAAGCACGACTAAGAAGCTAGTTTATTGTTCGTTTAACCTAGAAGGGAAGGGCCTCATACAACCCCAGATTCTGAAAAACTTTATTGCAACTTTAGAGTCGTTAAATCTCAAAGGAGTCACCTCCCGATATCTCTGGTCTTAATGTGTTTTCGAAAGTAACAGTGCTATCAGTCGATTTGAGTTTCCTGGCCTACTTCTTAGGTGGTCTTAAGCGCTCTTTCAAACCATCGACCAAACCCGAAGTATTGCCACCAGCCCTCAAGAAGCTTAATCTGACATCCAACTGTTTCAGTTCTGAGAGAGACTGGCTGAATTGGTCTAGCAGCTTTCAAGAACATCAGAACCCGAAGGAAAATTTTCCAGAATTCCAATTGGGATCACTCATTCTTTGGGTCGCTCTTCCGGTCACTCTGGTGGAAATCAGTTCGTATCGTAGATACAACTTTCACAGAGACCCTCAATCCCTTTCGGAAAAAGAGGAAGAAGCCTTTGAATTCGCTAGAGAGCATTTGAGAAGGGCGTGTCTTAAGCAAAAGGTTCAGTTCATCTTGTTAGATGACTTACTGAGTGACGACGCTCATTGAGAAGGTGAGTATCGGCATTTGTTCGCGGTCTTGACTCGCTGAAAACGGATATTGATCTCGTTCATTTTCTCTATCCGAAACAGACTTGGTGGGTGATTCTGGGATTGCAAGTACGCGCTCATTTGTCTACTCTTGTTGGATGAATGAATGTGAGTTCTGATTGTTGTATCTTCTCCGTCCTCCCGTGACCCTCCCGTTGGCGTGTCCTTTGTCTTATCTGACTTTCTCTTTTTTACCAAAAATCTACCTCACAAATCAGAACCTCGACGTCCCAAATCACCAGGCTCAGATCTCCAGTTTTCGCTCATCCAGACTTCACAAGAAAGAACGAAGATCCTTTGAACTCATCTCAAGACCAAGAAAGAAGAATCATCATGTAGACAGCTCCTCCGTATCTCTTTGAATTTCATTCAGAGAGGTTCTTTTTTTTCATCACTCGTTATTTTGCGATTCGCTGCGAAGATTCTACGTATTACTTTCGAGAATCAGAAACACTCGAAGGCCTTTTCAGAACCTTTCTAGTGGAAAAGACAAAGAAGTCAAAGTTGAACTCTGCGAGCTGAGCTGGCTCGTGTGAAACTCGAGTGACGAGTGTTTTGACTCACAAACCATTTTTGGATTTTCAAATATCTCCTGCTCTCTTTCTTTTACTGAGTCACCTCAAATCGGCTTAAAATTGAACGAATGAGAATGCTCTGGATCCATAGAGTCGAGGCACTTGCGAAGGGGAAAGAAATCAACATCAAAGTCATCGGAAGGTTTACGCGATTCTTACTTCTACAACTTTCATTCTCTAATATTTCTAACAGAGTGTTCTATCAGGAAGCAAAGAAAGTAGAAAGTGACCTATGTTCATAAGGATTGGAAATAGACACGAATAAAATTGCATTATGAAGAGAGACAGTGAAGTAAAGTACAGATTGAATTTCCTTACTGCTTCTCACCTACCGTCGTTTCACGATCAAAGTAGAAGAAATGAGAGGGGGAAGAGACACGAGAGGACGAAAGGTCAGCACAAAACAAAACGGCCCATCCTTCATTCCTTTTCAACAAAGTGATACCTCGAAGGTTTGTTTTTCTTGATTCCAATTTTCTCTCTAATCTCCTTCTCATTGCAGGATCCAAGAACTCTTATCCCAAAACGTTATCATTCTTTTTCTTCTTCTTTGTTCCTTTTTGGAAGGATCGCCAGCCTGGTAAACATCAGAGCCAAGAGAGAGAGAGAGGGAAGAAACGATGATTAGCAAGGGCAGGGTTTCGAGAACCAGATTCCGGGGGGCAAGAGGAAGGTAAGCAGAGAGAAGAGAATGAATCACAATGATCGAAAATTAGTTCTCAAATTAGGGAGAGAAATCTTTCCTTTTTCTGGTATCGCAAAGTTCATTCCCGTTGTTATTTCGTTTCGTCAACTCACCAGCCACTCTATCCTCTCTATTCTCCTCCCATTTCTGACTCTCTTCCGCTTTCCTCTTCCTTTCATTGGCGGCTTCCTCTTTTTTCCTCTCTGCTTCTCCTTCCGCTGCGTGTTGGATCTTGATCGCTCTTTGGAAAAAAGCAAGCGAGCGAGCGAGAGAGAGAGAGAGAGAGAGGTAGACATGGAGAGGTGGAGAGAGAAGATGAAAAAGAAGTTCGTTAGAAAAGAGTTGGAATGCACTTGGGACTGAACTTTGATCTTGCGCGGAAAGTGGATCCTCGAGCTGAAAAGAACTTTCAATCGTCAACGAAGAAGCTGAAGGGAGATACTTTCGTTCTATTCCACTCTTACTCACTTTCTCCTCCTAACTTCATCGTCGATCATGAGATTCTTGGTCTCCTTCCTGACCCTCTCTTCCAGACTCGGGTTGAGATCCTTGACCCTGTCGTCGTCCGACTTCAAGGTGGTGGGTAGACCCAAGCCTTTGAGACAGAGGACTCTGGCTGCCAGGACGGTTTCATCTAGGTTTCTTCTCTTTTCCGGATCCAAGAGATGAGAAGAGGCTTTCTTTAGGAGATCAAAGGCTTCGATTGCACGAGCTGGGAGAAGGGAGAAGAGGGGAGGAAAGGATCAGGTTGGAGGGGAGATCAGAGAGATGATGATGGGAGATAGAGTTACGTATTCCTCTTTCTCCAATAAGAACAGTCTTGAACGTTGATTTGACCAGAAGCTACATAGCTATATTTTGATCTACTCTACTTTGTGAAACCATGTCATGGATGGCCCTCAAACGCTCTCGTCTCTGTGCAGGTCCACCACTATTACTGCTACTCACGATCCTTGACCTTGTCTGGATGGAGCAACAGACTCTTTTTCCTATAGATCTTGTTGATCTCCTTCTCATCCCGCATCCATTGGCACCTGTAGAACGTCGTAAGGGTTCAACCTGAAAGCCGACAGGACTCTTTCCAATTCCAACTCTTGGAAAAAGGTCGACTTCTCCAAAGAGAGGTTGCGTTCTTGAGAAACAGAGGGAGTGGTAGAAGAAGTAGTAGTTGAAGGAGTAGTAGTAGTAGTAGTAGTAGTGTGAAGTAGTAGCAGAAGGAGGAGGAGGGATAGACGAAGATGAGGAAGAAGTAGTAGTCGGTCTTGGAGGCGGTGGACCTGGAGGAGGGCCTGGAGGAGCAGACATGGCTATTCTATTCTATTTCTTGTACTGTACTGTATTGTATTGGCTTGAATGTCAGAATGTTCTAGATTGAATTAGACAAGATAGCTACAGATTCAGATTAGTAGAGTTGGCTGGAGAAGAAGTGAGAATTGATTTTGGCTTTCTTCTTGCAACCACTCACTGGAATCAATCTCATCTCAAACAAGCAAAGAGAACAGCAAACAGAAGAGAAGAAACATCTCGAATTCTAATCAGTAGGACCCTTGTTCAATCGAACGAATCGAACCGAATCCACAAGTTGTGCAAAGCCAGCCAGCCAAATCCTTCAGCTTTCTTCTCGTTTCATTTCTTTACTTTCAGTCTTTGCTTCTTGCAATTCGATTGACATTCAAGGCTTTTCTCAAGTTTATAATACTTGAATCTCTTTCTCCATGTCTTCTTCTTCTTCTCATCGAGATGTGGCAACTTCTTCAAGTTCTACTTCTACTTCTACTTCAACCTCTACTCGATCCAGTCTACTTCTCCTCCAACCTGCAACGACTACGACTACTACTCCAGAATCATCCACTACTACGCCCACAACTAACATCATGACATCATCCATCGCAAAGGGAAAACAGAGAATGGTCGACGATTCAGATTCAGGTTCAGATTCAGGATTGGCTAACAAGACGACAAAGGTCGTAATCACTCCTCCAAAAGGTTGGCTTCACTTTGTCGCTGGGGGGTGAGTATTGGAAACATAATTGATTGAGTTGTATTGTTAGAAAAGGTCTGGATCCTTCAAATCAGTCTTCCAATCGTCAAGAGAGAGAAAGAGAGAGAGGGAGCTACGAACCTTCTCTTTCCATCCACTCATTCTTTCTCTACCTCCTCATCCCCTTCTTTAACCCCCGCCCCCATTCTCTAGAGTCGGTGGGATGTGTGGTGCAATCATCACTTCCCCTCTGGACGTGGTAAAGACTCGACTTCAGTCCGATCTATTCAAACAGAAACTACTCAAATCAGAGACGAGCTCTGCTTCTGCTTCTACCCTCCAGGTCTGGAATACTAGCCACCAGTAGGAGGCTGGCTTGGCACTTCGTAGAGACTGCCAATCTACTCGGGTGAGTGGAAGAGAGAGAGGTCAATGACTGCCCTTTTCGTCAGGTTTCTCTTATTCTGATTATCCTCTTTCCATTCCACCTTTCCCTACACTTTTGGACTTCCTCTTAACTCTCATCGTTCACCTTCTGCTCAGTGAAATCTCCTCCAAAGAAGGGACTAGAGCTCTATTCAAAGGTCTAGGTCCTACCCTCGTAGGCGTAGTCCCTGCCAGATCCATCAATTTTTACACTTATGGAAATGGGAAAATCATCCTGGCAGACAGGTTCAACGAGGGCAAACAGAATGCTGGGATCCATTTGATAGCGGCTGCTTTTGCTGGTGAGTATGAATAGAATAGAATAGAACGAGAGGAGAGATTGAAAGAGGAGACCTGAGACTGTGTAAAGATGCTGACTCCTTCCTTCATCGCCTCGGGTTTGTTCTGTTTTCTCGACATTCCCTTGCAGGAATTGTGACTGCGACTGCGACCAATCCGATCTGGGTAGTCAAAACTAGACTTCAGCTCGATTCTCACGCCATTGAAGCTGCAGCTTCCGATCGAAGGAAAGCTTCGATAGGCAAGATCTCTTCTTCCACTTCCACTTCCACAACTTCCACCTCAAGTTCCACTTCCAGTTCAGCAGCTTTCAGACCTTCAGCTCAAGTGCAAGCTCAATCTCAAACCATAGCCACGAGTACGACTCTCAAATCCAATCCGACTTCGACTTCAAAGTCTACTTTTTTCAAACCCAAACCTTCACCTCAAGCTCCAGCTTTGAACTCGATAAAGACTGCAGCTTTCATTCTGAGGACTGAAGGTATTCGAGGATTGTATAAAGGTCTGAGCGCTAGTTATTTGGGAGTCGCAGAAGGTACTATTCAATGGGTCCTTTACGAAAGACTGAAGAAGTTTGGTATCGAAGAAGGAGGAAAGGGAGAGATCAAGAGAGGTGGATTCAGAGAGTGGATGGGGACTGTTGGTGCTGCTGGTATTGCTAAAGCTGTTGCTAGCTTGATCACCTATCCGCATGAGGTGAGTCATTCGAGGTGTTTGGATGATGAACATTGACTTTGTGTCGAGAAGTTGGGGGAAGCTAATCTTTCTCTCCTCTCTAATCTTCCCAACTTCTCTTCCTCATCCACCAATCTCGTACGCTCTTCACATCTTTCGATCGACCTCTATCCCTTTATAGGTCGTGAGGACCCGTCTGCGTCAACAACCTGCAGCGGGTCAATCTCCAAGGTACACTGGTCTGCTTCAAACGATCAAGTTGGTCTTGAGAGAAGAAGGAGCACCAGCTCTGTATGGTGGTCTGAGTGCTCATCTTTTGAGAGTAGTTCCAGTGAGTGACAGCAAGATTTCAATAATCTGGATCTCGAAAGGAAAGTGAAGCTCGAAGACTTCATTACTGACTTTGATCCTCTTTTTCGTCCTCTCCTTGCTTCGATTATTATCGCTCAAAGAATGCAGTCGTCATGTTCTCGATCTACGAATTGGCTCTGAGATTGGGAGCCGGACCTGCTGTTGAGATTGCAGATTCGAATCCTTCTTCTTCTTCGTCGGATCCCAAGGAAACGGAAAGATTGGTTTGAGCCAACTTTCTGAGGACTGCCCTTCCTTTTCTAGATTAGTGGTTTCTCAAGTAATTGTTCATGTATCTCTATCTTCATGTTCGCTGCTCTACTCGTCTGTATTTCTTCCTTTTCTCTCTTGAATTGTTTTGTTCCAATCCTTCGCACTGTAATCATTAGATTCTTTATCCTTTTTCCTCTAGAATTTCCGATGCAATCATCATTCTCTTTGTTCGACTTTGGAAGCTGGTCTGAAGGTGAAGGAAAAGACGAGGTCAATTCGACGAGGATGGAATGCTGTCTCTGATCTCTCTCTGATCTCGAAGATGATCGATGATCGATGAGATCTCAACCATCCCCTTCATTCTCTTCATCAATGAAGTCCAAACTGAATCTGAACTTTGCAATTCAAAAGACAAAGTGTCATAAAGAAAATTTGGCTCAGAATGAAAATCACAACAATCTTCCGCTCTCAAGTCCCCACCTTCCCCAATTCTCTCAGTCTCTTTCTCAACCTTTCCTCCTCAACTCTTAGCTCTCCAGCACTTCTTCTCAACATTCCAGCATCTTCAAACTTTCTCAGCTTCTCTGCAGCATTTGCAAAGCTCTCCACCTTCTCTCTTTGTTCCATCAAGATTGAAAGATGAGTCTGTACTTCATCAATTGAAAGCGTTGGATCTACTCCACTAGGCGTTAGATGAGGATGTTGAGTTTGATTCTGTGTTGACGGATTTGAAGTGGAACCAGAGCCAGCTATTAGAGAGCGAAGAGATCTAGCCGGACCAGATGAGGAAGTTGGAGTTGAGGTCAGAGCAGAAGAGATTAAAGGATTGTTGTTGTCGCCATTCAAAGAAGAGGTTTCAGAACTGGTAGAGGAACTTGCTTTCTCCCCTGGCTTTGGTAATCTTTGAAGAGGGAACATCTGCGGATAAAGAGAAGAGTTGATTGAATGGGACAAGAATGCGTCAACATGAGAGGATTTGCAATCAATTGCAATTGAAAGAAAGTCAGTATCTTCAAAGCACAAAGAACAACATTTGCATAATGACTCACATTCTGTTGCAGGAACAGATTAGCTCTCATGAAGATTGCCAATTTGACTTTCTTCTGAGCTCCATCTTTTCCCCCCTCTCCATTCTGATTTGCAACTCCTTTCAAATCCAAATCCAGATCATCATCTTCTCCAACTTCATCTGGAAGATTCTTGATTTCCTTTGCAATTCTATCATAATTTGCAAAGTTGATCAACAATTGTTTCCTTGCTTGAGCTGCATCTCTTTGAAGTGAGAGTGATGCTTTTGAAGAAGAGCCAAGAGCTGTCGTTTGGTCTTGTTTTCTGAGAATGAAGAAATTGAAAGGGAGAGAGAAAGATCAGTGAGAAAGTCGGGATGGTCAATGATGAGAAGAGATGCTTGTTGAAACTTACTGTAGACCTAGAACCATTTCTTGAAACTCGGGTAAGGATTGTTCAATCTCTTTCTGGAGCTGGACCAAGTCCTGGTTGAGGAGTAAGAAAAGAAGGAGTGCAAGAAAGAGTTCAATTTCAAAGAATAGAAGACAGTGATTGAAGATGGTTAATAGAACTTACCTGATAACGCTGTAGATATCTAGGCATCTTGTCATTCCCTATTCTGAATTGTTTCCTCCTTGAAAACACCATGGAATTGATTGTTTGAAGCGGCAGAAAATGGACAGAGTCAAAGAGAAGGAGATTAAGGTGTCAGAAATCTAAATCATCGGAAGCAAAAGGATCTTTCAAAATGATACTCACAACAAAACCTCTCTACAATCCCTACAACATCTGATCCCAACAATCCTTTCATTCTCTCTTTCCAACTCCCATTGCTCCTCCTTCCTTTTCTGGAATTGGAAATCCAGTTCTCTTTCCTGATCATTCATGATTTTCTTCCTTCTCTTTTCCAAGAAAGCCAACTCTTCCTTCTGAAGACTAGTCAATGAAGTCCTAATGTCTCTGACTTTGGAATTGATAGCAGAATTGAACTTCTCAGTGTTTGAATCCTTGGATAATAGATCAGGAGGATCAGAAAGGACCATCAGATTGGAGCATTTCCTTCTCTTCTTCACATCCTCTTCGACTGAAGATGTATTTGGATTTCCTTTGGATTGAGGATCTTCTTCCTTATTGAAATTGCCAATGTTCAAAAGGTTCACTAGCACAAACCACTCTTCCACACAATCTGCAGTGATGTTTCCTAATTGCCAAAGTGAAGTTCGTTGAACAGATAGGACAAGCCTTGACTTCTGAATCCTTCTCCCAAGGTACGATTTGCTTCTCTAGGTTTCTTAACTCTTTCGATCTAGTTGCTGTCGATGAGATTCCGAGAGATGAAGATGTAAGAGTCAGGAATTTCGAAGATCTAGTCAGGCTTGAGATTGTGGAGGAGATCAAAGGAGTCGTGCTTGGATCTTGAGGAGCCAGAGGAGAAGTCAAAGGGTCGTAATGAAGTGAGAGGAGCTGTGAAAGATGAGATAGAGCGAGCATTGGGAATCGTCAGACTGATAAGGAAATAGGCAGATGAAAGACAAGCAGAAGTTGGAATCTCTTCTCGATGAGATAGATGCTTTCCCTTTGACCCAGACTCAACATCGAGAGAAAGCGCACATCAGTCTACTCTACTACTCACCTTTTCCAACCTCCTACCTAATCTACCTTCCTCCCTTTCTCTCTCCTCTCTCTTTCTTGCTCTTTTCAAACTCTCCAGATCCTTTCCACCATCTCCATCTCCATTCCCATTTATCTCTATCTTCCTGATCCTATCGAATTCCTCGAAACGGTTCCTGACCAAGCCAGCAGGTTGAAAGGTAGAGGTAGCTTTGGGATCGGAACCAGTGGTGGATCTCATTCCAAAGGGTAGGGAAGCCTCTAGATCCTCTTCCATGGCGAATGCTTCCGTCGTGGGAGTGTTTGTACCATTGGAATTCGAGGCATTGGCAGCAGCGTAAGAAGAAGAAGCTGACCTATTGACTGAACCTCCAGACCAGGCAGAGTGGGAAGGGATAGGGATGGGTAGATTGTTGATGAAAGGAGAAGAAGTTCGACTGGTAACGCTGTTTGAGTTTGGATTTGAATTAGAATTGTTAGTGGAAGAAGTTGAAGATTGAGATGGAAAGTGGGATGACTGGCTGCTGTTCTTCTTTCGATGAGTGTAAGTCGTGGATGAGATGATGGTGGAACGAGTATCAGTCAGAGCAGGATGATTAAAAGTGGAAGAAGGATTCTGATTGTTGCTGTGATTGCTGCTATTGTTGGATTTGGATGATGGATTGGAATTGAGAGTGACTGTAGTTGGCTTTCCATCTTCATGTCGATCTCGATCTGTCTGCTTTCCCTTTCCCTTATCGCTGCTGCTGCTGCTGCCGACGAGATTCTTGTTGTTGATGGATGGATTCTTCTGTTTTTCCCTCTCTGCTCTGACCTGAGCTGCTGTCCTCAGAGGAGGCGGATTGGACGTGGGTGAAGTGATGAATTGTGGATTGAGATTAGAAGATGAAGAGGTTTGGATTGCTGATCTTGAACTCCCAACTTGAGGATGGCTGCTTATTTTGACTCTATTGGGAGAAGTGTGAGATGACTGTATCGCATTCTTGCTGCTCATCGACAGAATAGGATGCCAGTGTTTGCCAGTGATAAGGGCTTGATGTCGTTGGTGGTGGTTTGGTTCAAAGTCATTTCTCATCGATCATCGATCATCGCTCGCAGCTCGCAGGTCTCAAGCTTGTTCTCCCTTGCTGGAGAACTACTTCAAGAGAAAGTCTAGAGAATGTGTCAAGCATTCCGCCAATAGAAGTCATTCTCAGCCAGATCAACAAAACGGAGAGTCTCAGAATAGCCAGTCTTCCACTTTCCCATTCCACTTCAAGTGCGAGCTCTCTCGTCCATCAAGACAAAAAGTTGGGTGAAGGAGAACCTCCACGGAGCAGCAATGAGCAGCAATTCCTCTTTCCATCGTGACGATAGACAACAAATGGGGAAGATGGAGTCGACCTAGAATGCAAACCAGACTCCAAGATCTCTCGAAGCTCTTCACTCCTAGACCTCATCCTACCATTCCATCACTTCGAGCGCCATGGGAGGAAGCGCTAGCAAAATCCCCTCAAATCCACAAAGGAGAAGTTGGAACTTCTAGATCGACTGCCATAGCAAAGGATCATAGTCAAGAGGCAAAGAAGCTCCTGAAGACTGGCCGCCACCTCCTGGTCTACTCAGACGGCTCTCGCAGAAAGCTAGAGAGAGACGAGGGTCTCCTTCGAGGGATGCAACCTTCGGAAGGAAGAATCGGAGTCGGAGCTGGTTGGAGTCTCTGATACAAAGGAAAGCAAGTCAAGTTTGGATCTTGCTCGTTGGGCTGAAGAGCTGAAGTCTTTGATGCTGAAGCTGTAGCTCTTGCCAGAGGTCTGGAAGCGGCCATCGAATTCTCTTCCTCTCGTCCAGCAGTCAAGCACATTCACCTCTTCGCCGATAATTCATCGGTCATCAAGCTAGCTTTTACCACTCCAACGTGCTCTAGCCAGCAAAGCTTCATTGACCTAGAAGCAGCAGCTCAATCTTGGATAGCTCAGTCTCAGCATCAAATTTCGCTCGGATGGGTTCCAGGTCATACCAAAATCGCAGGCAACGAGAAGGCAGACTCTCTAGCAAAACAGGGGGCAGCAGGTTCTCCAGACGGATCTTCTCTACATCCAACCAAAGCTCACTGTAGACGTCAAATCAGAGAGGGAAGAGATCAAGAGTGGAAAGAGAAATGGATCCAATCATCAGGTTCTACCACAGCCAGAGTGGACTCCTACCGTTTCATCACAAGTAGCTTACCAACCTCAAAGCCATCTCCAGAACTGTACTGGAGGAGAAGAAATCTTCTCAAGCTGGTCCAAGCCAGGACTGGTCATGGAGACTTCGCTGCCTATCATCGAAGATTTCAACATCAAGAGGCTATTCTACGCTGCCACCACTGCCCACATGAGACATCGAGATCTCACCCATTCTTCTGCCCAGCTTTTGAAATCCAGCAAAATCAACTTCTCGTCTCAAAGGAGGGGCTACCTCTGAAGATCAATCAAATTCTCGACTCCCCAGACGGATCTTCTGCCTTCTTGAGATTTGTCTCATCAACTACT
>JASXTE010000215.1:0-79938 GCA_030280995.1 Hemileia vastatrix | reverse complement strand
CCTCAATTAGGTATGGAATCGCTCACCTTTGAGAATGTCGAGACAGATACGACCTAGTTTGTCTGTGGAGTTCCCAGAAATCATGATCGAGAATAGTACAGATTCGAAAAGTCAAAAAGTAAGCATAAAGTAAACGAGAAGAGTAAGGCCCACCACCTGGGATCTTCTATCTTGTGAGACAATGATCGATTTCTTTTTAGGATACTGACCAATGTTTGGGTGATAAATCTTGGTTAGGAATCTGACTTTTGGTGGAGCCATTGGATACTCCTCTGGAAGGAAAAGTTCGAGCTTGAAGGAGCCTCCTGTAGGAAAGGAAGACAGAGATAAGGGTCAGAAGAAAGTGATAGGACAAGTTGAGGCTCAGCCTTTACTTCAACGAAGTCGCCTTCGGCCATGTCATCAACAGAGCTATTTTGATTCCTTTGCATTCCTACTTTCCCAATGCCTATACTTGACAAAGGAGGTAGACGAGGGAGGAGAGCGATTGGTGGAGATTAAGCTCTTGCCCTTCTCTGCCCATTTTCTCCTCTTGATCTCCTCGATTGTGGTTCAAGCATAGTATCTGAGACTAATCAACTATCCATTATTGTCCAGATTGGCTAACCTTGTAAGATCTTCTCTTTATTGCTTCTCGGTCCAATCTCATCTTTCTGCTTTGACCTTTAGAAACCTCGTCTCTTATCGCAGCTTTCGATTTCAACGAATGTCTCTCGTAACGTCAATCAAACTGGCTGTAGAATGACGGCAGATACTCACCTTCAAAAGGACTCTGACTTGGGCCAGCGACGATGACGTCGAAGTATCTGAGATTGTCCTCGTGAGGGGTTGCACTGATACCAGGCGCTGGATCAGCAATCAGACGCTCCGTCTCCTACGAGTCATAGAAAGGAATCGAGTAGAGATTTAAGCGTATCAGCAGCCAATCTCCTCTATAGAAAGCAAGAGAGAAGGCGAGACTGGAGGTGTGCAAGATAGAGATGAGATGCTCACTTTGATGATTCTCTTTGGAAGAGACATGGTCGGGTTCAATCGGCTTACGATTCTGTTCTATTGCTTTCTGTTGCTTGCTTTTGGTTAGTTTCTAATCGATGACTTGAAGTTTGAATGATGACGTTTTGATTTTTGATGATAGTGTTCGAGGCAACTTCGACCTTGACTTTCTGTCTCTTCTTTCTCCTCCATCTCCTCATAATTTCGTATCTATTCAATGATTCCAGGACCAACAACTGCAAAATTAGGTCCAGGTCCATCAGACACTCCTTATCTCATCCCAAACGGTGGCACAAAACATCTATCAACAACTCCTAAAAAGTAAGAAGGAACAAGAACAACTTTCCAACTTTCAAGACGGCATTCTTTCTTTAGCTGACTTCCTCTTCTTCTCTTCATCTTTTGGTTCTGGCTTTCCATCATTTTCAGCATTGTTCTAACCTCAGAAGGTCGACCTCCTTGGTACGATTCCAAAGGAAGGCCTCTCGATGCTGTCAGTTTTTGTTCTTTCTCCTCGACTTCCGTCCGTCCAAAGGACTGCTCCCACTGATACTCTCGCTTTCCATCTCTCTCTGTTCTGATCATGCTTAGTACATCGTCGGAGTGGCGGGTGGCTCAGCTTCGGGAAAGACGAGTGCTGCTAGAGCCATCTTGAAGGCTCTACCTAACGTCTCGTGAGTAGAATTTCAGCTTCTTCAAACTTTCCTTGAGACTTCAATTCTTACTCTTTTATCCTCTTTCTCTCTCTTTTTCGCTTTCCCATCTAGATGGGTAGCTAGTGAGTAGGTCGACTTGGGACATCAATCTGTTTCGACAAAGCTTCTGCCGTTTCCACTCTCCTCGTTAATTCTCTGCCTTTTCCAGTCGACTGATCATCATCGCTTTTCATCACCTCTACTACTCCATCTTCGCTCTAATCAATCACAGTCGTCTCTCAAGATGCATTCTACAAGTCTTTGTCTCCGGAGCAGAGCAAGAAAGCGTTCGAGAACGAGTACGATTTCGATTGTCCAGACGCTTTCGATTTCGACGTCATGAAACAATGCATCAAAGATTTGAAAGAATCCAAAGCGGTTTCAATTCCAGTTTATTCCTTCATAAAGCATCAGAGAACCTCTGAGAAGGTCCATTTATACGGTCCAACTGTCATCATCGTAGAAGGTTTATTCGTACTTCACGACAAGGAACTACGAGATTTATTGGATTTGAAAATCTTTGTTCAAGCAGATGCCGATCTAATGTTAGCAAGGAGAATCAGGAGAGACGTTGAAGAAAGAGGTAGAGATGTCAATGGAATTCTAAATCAATATTTGAGATTCGTAAAGCCATCTCAGGAGAACTTCATTGGACTAAGTTCGAAGTATGCTGATATCATAGTTCCAGGAATGAACAATTCGGTTTCTATTCAAGTAATTGCTGAGCATATTAGGAAACAATTAGATATCAGAGCTTTAAGATTTAGAACCGAGCTGTCTCAAACCGAACCTCTGAGAAGACCAAATTTCTCTAGAACCAATACCTCGACTTCAGTCACTTCCAATTCAAGTGGTTTAGGTATGAGTTCAGTAATCGATCCAATAATCACAGGTGAAGAAGGTAGAGATGTTTTAGAGAGCAAATTACCTCCAAATGTTCATTTATTAAGACAAACTCCTCAATTGAAATGTCTGTTAACTTTATTACACGACATTGAAACTTCTTCTGAAGATTTCATCTTCAACACAAATAGAGTTGCAAGGTTAGTTGTTGAAGAAGCAATGGGAATGTTACCTTTTACATCTAAAGAGATCACCTTGATAACTACTGGTGAAAAACATATTGGAACTTCGATTGGAATCAAGAATATTTGTTCAGTCTCAATCTTGAGATCAGGAGCGGTTTTGGAATCTAGTTTAAGAAGAGCAATTCAAGATTTACCTTTGGGAAGTTTATTGATTCAATCCTCGGAAAAAGATGGTGAACCTCATTTATATACCGTTTCTTTACCTTGGTTTATCAAAGATCGTGAACATGCTAGAGATTCCTTTGTTTTCTTAACTGATGCTCAAATTGGAAGTGGAGCCGCTGGATTCATGGCTTTGAGAGTTTTATTAGATCATGGTGTTCAAGAAGAAAACATTATCTTTTTGACTCTATTAGCATCAGCGAAAGGTGGTATCAACGCTTTACAAAAAGCTTTCCCAAAGGTTAGAATCGTAGTCGCTGGAATCGATCCTCATCTTCAAAAACTTAGGATTCCTTATCAAAATAACAGTAGAGATTTAGTTTCTTCAGATAGTAGAGGTAGGAATGGAAAGTCTCCAAGACAAATCCCTTTAGCTTCTTCTTCTCGTTCTTCTTCAAGAGGTTTATCAGTCTCTGGTCAGAAATCCACCTTCAATTCTATCAATCACACTCTGGTCGAATCAAGCTCGAAACCTAGTGAAATTGGAAATGGAAATTCAATTTCGAATGATCCAACTCCTTTGTCTTTGTCTCCAACTATTCCTAACGAGGTCGAATCGGTCTCCATTGGCTTGGAAGATATCAAATCTAGAGTCGTATTTGCAATCACTCCTGGGATGGGGTCCATTGGTAATCGTTATTTTAGGACTTGATGTCATCACAAGTTTATTTTCCATTTCGTTTGTTCTCATTCCTGTCGCCTGCTTCTTAAGTTATCTATTTTACAAGTTCTCATCTACTCATTCATTTTCGCTCCTCACTTCCACTCTCTCTTTCTTATCTTGTCTATCCTTTCTCATCGTCATCATGTCCATTAAGTCTCTCAAAAAAGCATCAGCAATTCAACCTTACACATCTGCACGCTTCTCGAATCGTCCAGGATTGGTCAGAGTGAGAGTGAAAGTGAAAGAAGCTTCTCTTCCGACCCATGAATCTCAAGAAAAAAAGTAAATAAGATAATATTAAGGATCACAGACTTTGTCATGAAAATATAAGTAGAGAGACACAGAGAGAGGAAATGTGATTGAAAGCAATAAGTCGAGAGAGAAACTATATAATTGTAATATTGAGAAACTGAATTTGAGTGAAGCAGAAGATAGGCAAAATAAAGAGAAAGGCTAACAAGCAAACAAAACGTAAGATAGGCGTAAAAGTTGGAACCGAGACCAGAAAGGGGGGGAGGGCGAGAGAGAGAGTCCATTCTTTAGATGTCTTTCTGGATGACAGAAGAGACTAGAGATACATCGAAATTCGTGACGTTCAAGTTGAAGTGCTTTGAGGTAAAGGGTTTGAACTGGTGACATTTTAAAGAAAAGCCCATGAGCAAGTTTGTTGGCAGTAAGCAAAAAAAAAAAAAAAAAAAAAAAAAGATTTGGCTGAAGACGAAGAAGAGAAGCCTCGAGATTGAATCGAGAGGATGAAGACTTGAAAATACAATTGTTAACCACGCAAAAGGAAGACAATGAGTTTGAATGAATCGTGTAAGACAGAACTCATTGTTACCTTCGAAGATTTAGATTTAAAGGTTTAACATCTGCGTTTGAATCTTCCTGTTCTTCATCCAAAGCGAACATTCCCTCTTCTTCTTCCTGTTGCTGTTTGACTTGATTAGCTTTCTCCTTGTTCAAACTTGCCGAACCTCTTTTCCTTTTGATCTGACCACCACTTCCACCTTCTGAAGAAGATGATCCTACCATCTTGATCGAGATTGAGGAAGGAGCTGAACCTCTTCTTCCACCACTACCTCCACCACTTGATGCACTCGTCATTGAATTACCTGAATTCGATGATGGAATGTGAGGTGAGAAAGCAGGCGAAACTGAACCTGCTTGAGAAGATCGAGCAGAGACTGATCCGGTCGAAGAAGCTCCAGAAGTTGGGACTTGATGAACTCTTGAATGTTGATTGAGATTGTCCAATCGTGAAAACTTCTTGTGACATGTTGGATAAGGACATTCGAATGCTGATACATGAAATGTGCGCGTGAGGATCGGGGAAGAAAGGATCGAGTCAGATTCGACTTCGTTTGCAAATGACCACAACTCGACGAGAAGAGACTTTTGGAGTTATCTTCATTTGTTACTCACGTTTCTCATCCGTATGAATACTTCTCACATGCCTCTTCAAATGTTCACTCCTTTTGAAACATTTCCCACAACCTTCGACTTGACAGGTATAGATCTTTCCCATCTTTCCAAGATTATTAAGTTCCGAAGGATCATCAGGAACTCTTCTACCTCTACTCCTTTTAGTAATGACTCCTTCAGCATTGATACTTGCAGAAGCCAATGAAGAAGAAGGAGTTCCACTAACTGAAGAGTTATCTTCTTGACCTGAATGATAAGAAGATCTAGAAGAAAAGGCACTAATGACACTTTCAGCCGGAGAAGCAGGAGTACCAGCCAAAGGAGATCTTGGTAGATTTGAAGAGGAAACCGATCGAATTTTACCATAATTGATAGTAGAAGGTGAAAGGTAAGGTGAAGCTTGAGAAGAATGATAGATTCCTGCACTTGAAGGTGAACCTGATGCACTTCCTCCTGCTGGACTTCTCGATCTAGAAGAATTGATGGTCAAACCGTTTGATCTCCTAGTTCCTCTTGCAGATCTAGAAGTCGAAGGAGTTCTCTTGATTGAAGAAGCTGATGAAATCGCAGCAGGAGCAGAAGGAGCTGAACTTGAAAGAGTAGACATGCTTCGATCCTCGTCTTCTGTAGTTGAACTGAAAAGACGTTTTGCACTGATTCTCAAATTCGAACTCTTTGAAGGAGAAGAAGCTAGATACTCTCCATTACCACCTTTCAATAATTGTTTCTTGGTTGGAGGTGATTTGATTGTATTTTGTCTATCTTCCATATCTTCTTCTCCATCTTCACCGTCCGAATCATCTTGTAAGTCTCTTGGAGAATCATTTGTAGAGAAAGCATAAGGTGAAATTGGACTGTCTGCACCGTCTGAATCGAGAAACACCATACTGGAAACGTTCAAAGATCCAGCAGGAGAAGAGACCACCGAATTGTCTGTACCGTAACCAGATCGACTACTTGCACTTGGAGTGATATGAGCTGGATTGCAAGATAGAGGTTCATTGTTGACGAAGATCGGTCCAGGTAGGGAATGACTTCTTCCAAGACTATCAGGTCTACTTTGAGCATAACCGAATAAACCCAATCCAGCAGGTCCAAAGTTGTTTCCTCCTTCAGAAGCTCGATGAGCACCTGCTGCTCCTTCATTTCCATCTCCACTGCCACCAACGACTCCACGATCAGAGAATAAACCGTGAGGATCGTGAACGACACCAGACATGGCGTTCTGATCTTGATGAGCTGGAATGACGTTGAAACTGAAGCTTCTTCCTCCATTTCCAAAAGGTGGACGGTGAAGTGCAGCATAAGCTGCAGCTGCAGATGGAGCTCCTCCCATCGAGTGGTTGTAATGGATTGATCCAGATGCTTGAGGTGTTTCGAATGAAGTTGCAGGTAGAGGAGTTAATGGCGAAGCAGGTGAAGTAGGACAGCTGTTGAAGGCATGAGAGTGTTGTTGGTGTTGATGCTGCATTCCGTTGAAGTGATAAGAGGAAGTTGAAGATTCTCCGACACTGAGATGAGAGACATCTCGATGTCTCAATGGTCTTTGAGGAGTTGCAAATGAATCCGATTGTTGAACTGGTGAGGAATAGAGAGATAGAGCTTGCGCACCGTCTACAGTTCGTTGAAGGTCTTGGTCGTCTGCTCCTCCTCCTTGACCCTCTACTCCCAGACCTTCTTGCTCAGCATCAGCGATGAAATCCGAAAAGACGAATTCCGCAACGTTTGAATGAGACGAAGTGCATTCAGAAGGTGACATCAATGGAGATCGATCACCGTTTTGATAGCGAGCTTGAATGGTAGCATTTGATCTTGAATGGACCAGATCTGGCACTCTATCTCCGTTTTGAAATCTGAATGCATCGGATAGAGTGCTTCCCCTTGACCTTCCGATGCTACTCATCTCTGTATCCTTTCCTTCCATGATCCCACCATTCTGCTGCTGCTGTTGTTGAGGTTGTTGAGCATCGCAGAAGTTGAGGTACTGACCTTCACCCATCTCATAGTCATTTCCCTCTTCTGAACCGTCGACTTCGGAAGCAGAGGTTGAAGGGGCCGAGGAAGCGATTGATGAAGCCAGAGATAAACGATTTGCTCTCTTTCGTTGAATGTCATCTTCTAGATCTGAAGAGGTTCCTCTTGTTGAAGCGGGAGAGCCAAGGCCAAGATGAGGAGAGAGAGGAGAGAGCATCGAGGAAGGAGGATAAGGATGATTCTGTTGCATTCTTGTTGAGTGTTGCTGTTTCTTTTCGTCTGTTTGATAAAGGGAATGTTGTTGATTTGAATTAGAGAAGTTGAATGTTGCCGAAAGAGCAGAAGCGAAGTTTGCAGAGGCCAAGAAGGATCCTGGAGATTGAAGTGGACCAGACTCGGAGTGATTGATGGAAGACGGAGTAGTTACGGTGAAGGCGTATTGGTTTGAATTTGAATTGTTTGAGTGAGGATGAGAAGTTGAAAAGTAATGTTCTTCCATTCTCGACTTGATTGATGGATGAATTGGGAGATGAGAGAGAGAGGGATTTGAATTGATCTCTTGAGTTGCAAAACTGGCTGTGCTTTTGTACTCGAGAATGGTTCCAGTCGTTAGAAAATTGAAAGGTAGGTTCGTGAAGGTCCAAGATAAGAATAAGTGGAATTTCTTATCTAATGGGATTGTTATTTGATGTTTTGCTCAGTAGAAGGCAAGGATGAATAAAAGTAGAGGGCGTAGCTGTGGTGGGCTGGATCGTTAGTTGAATGGGTTGCAGTCGTTCAAGTTGGTCGTTTGGATTTCGTAACTGGATGTCAATCAAAAGAAAAGAAAGAAAGAAAAGAGATAAAAGGAGGAAGAGGTGAGCAGAGGAAGAGGTTTTGAAGCAGAGCAAAGTCCTCCCATCATATAGGTCATCCTCTTGTTTTTTCAATCTGAGAATCGTCTCCCTCGCTCATCTCGGTTCCCTTCTTTTCATCATCCGACCCAAGGATTTCATTCTGACAAATGGATCGACATTCACAACGTCCTCTTCTCGACCAATCTCCAAGGTAGGTGAAGAATTTCGGGATCCATTCATGCCTAGATACTATACGGATCATCATCCTCGATTCCCAACGTCGATTGCCTACTCTTTGACCCCTTCTCTTCTCGCCACCTCGCTCGCCCATCCTTCCATTTCAATGTCTACTCACCTGTAATGAGGTCGTTAAAGAGGTAGAGGTTGTGGTGTTTGTTTGGCAAAGGGAAAAAACAAACAACGGATGAAATGGTTCGAGGAACTCTTCAAGAGCAGCTAAGGAAATCGCTCCTTTTGATTGTTCTTTGTTCGATCGAACCTATTCACTCTCTCTCTCTCGCTCGCTCTTTTTTTTCATTAGCTCCGAAATAAAATTCCCGAATAACTCAGCAGACTTGCTTCTTCCCACCTTTTGCAATCCGACTCTCTCCGTGTATTGTCGAGAGAGTACTCGCAGTCTCGCACGTTGCTGCGAGACACTTCAAATTGTAAAGAACGAAGCTACTCTCATCTATCTGCTTCTCTAGCTCGAAAAGACTTCTGCATAACTGCTGAAACTATCAGACCCTGGTCAGACCAGAAGGGCCTCAAAGAGCGAGAACAAATTAAATGAAGCCACTTTGCGTCGACTACGTGCGCTACTTTACGCATCGCCTGCTTTTTGAACGTCACGACTTCGCAGGTTTTTTTCCTTCTTGATGAAGTCAAAAAGATTGCCGTTATCATCTCTCCAGCCAGTCAGTCAGAGGGAAGAGACAAACCCTGGGACTTGAGCTTGATTGTGACTTGAGAACCTCTTCCGCTCTCTTCAATCAAAAGTCGCGCAGAGCAAGAGTGGCAACAACGCTCTGTGTATCGGGAGCTTGTCACGTAGGTGATGTACAAACTCATCTAAAGATTTCATTTCTGTTCAGGCTCTCGATACTGCAGTCGTGCAGGTTGAGTTCCTGATACGAGCTAGATTGATAGAAGAAAGAGCGAGATTGATGATACAGAGTGATTGCGCACGATCGAAGGTGGCAAATGAGAGTATTCATTTTCTCTGGAGATGTATAGCAAAGTCAATTGTAGGTCTATCAAGAGAGCGACAGAGAGTCGAAAGACCACGACTGGAAAGAAGTCAAGGGATGAAACCTGGAGATTGCCGGGTTTACCAAAGAAGCTCTACTGCGTGCTCTTTCCAAATCGAAGTTGGTTAAGAAGAATATCTTTCACCCAAATTCTTCTTCTATGGAGAGGTTTCAAGATTCTTGACGATTCTGCGTCTTGAAGAGACGAATGAGGGTCTTGGCTCGAAAGTCGAAGTTGGAGAAATCTTTTCCTCTCTCTCACTTCCCTTCCCTCTTCACCCTCATCCTCCTCCCTCAAACCTCAACAAAGACAGTCGACAAAATGAGTGAACGTGGAAGAGACGCTTTCGTAGCAACTGGAAGAGGTGGAGCTGGAAATGTGAGTTCATTGAAAGGAAGATGGCGTCATTCAAGGACAAAAGAAGTTCTCTCTCTGACTCAGAAGTAGACAAGATTGGATGGAAGGTCGATACACAGCGACAGACTTCTGTCAATAGATCTTTGAATAAAGATCTCAATGCTCAACGATTGAGAGAAGCGCAACATCCAGAAGGATGGATTGGATGGAAAGATTCAAGGCTCGAGAGATAAGAACTCTCTCCATCTCCTCCATCCATGCAAGCCACAGTCCATTCTATCCTTCATCAGAACCTATAGAGATTCAGATGCTCTTTCCAACCCAATATTCGAGCAACTGTTCTCAAGATGACCTCGAGAAGGACGAGTTGTCGAGGATCAAGAGTTTTCTTTGCTTATCAGCAAAGCTCCGCCATAGATAAGCCCTGACCAACCTCTAACCTTCCCTGTCCTCTCTATTCCAATCCCTCGATCACATCTCAAATGACAACCTAAACCACTTTCTAGATGATGAGATCACCCTCAAGAGGACGTGATGCAGAAGTACGTGAAGAGAGTGGTAGACAAGCTGCAGTGGCTGCTGCTGCACCTCATGTCACTCACGCTGGAAGAGGAGGAGCAGGAAACGTAAGATCTCCATCAAGAGATCCAGCAGAGAGAAAAAAGATTGAATTGGCTCAAAGAGAAGAAGCCTTGTTACAACAAAAGGCTCAAGCTTCAGAGGCTAGTCATCCTCATACCACTGGTAGAGGTGGAGCTGGGAACATCAAGAGTTCTTCTACTACCAATTCCTCCAATTCTAGAGATCATTCGGAAGATAGAGGTAGAGGTAGGAATGGTGAAAATGGTGCTCCTAGAGGTGGTCCGGTTGGAAATGTGAGTCTTTCGAAGGAAAGAGAGGAAGGAAGAATGGATCTCTATTTACTCTCTTTATCGAATCCTTTCTGTATTTACTTCTTTACTGACTCCTTGCTCTGGTCATTTAACACCTTCCTTTCTTTCAACAGGTCCTTCGTTCCTTATCTCGTTCTCGTTCTCGTGACGCAAGAGGTTCAGACGATTCTCCTTCTCGTGGTGCTTCAGGAGGAGCCACCTTACCTCAAGTAGATGAGACTGCCAGTACAAATGGCTCGACGACAACTGCTAGTACTGCTACTGAGACCTCTAAACCTCAAGGTTTCGCAAGCAAGATTGCCGCTCATCTACCTGGTCATCACAAATCATAAATCAGTAGTCTATGAAAGGATAGTTCTCAACCTTCTGATTTATCGAAACTCCTCAAGATTAATTCAAAGAAACTATGTCGAAAAGTCCAAATCTTTCGAATAAAAGTCACATCAAATGAGCTCCGTTTCCACCTCTTCTGTCTATGCACTTCCCCTTGTGTTTTGTTCTTCTACTTTACCCCAGGAAACATCGCTTTCAAGGCTCACAAATATTCTTCCCCGTGCTCTCTTTCAAATCTTATATATCTTTCAATCCCATTGTCCCTCCTCCTCTTTCCCTTTATAGAACTTCCCTACCCCAAGTCGATTGTCTCTGGTTCGCTTCGTTCAAGTCGCTGGTAAAAAAAAAGACAAGAAAATCCTAAAGTAAATACTAATTTCAACAAACAGAAATCGTTTTTGTAGTATCTTGAGAAATTCAGATTGCTTTCTTGTTGTAGATCTGCGAAAAGAGCCTTCTCTTTGATGTTCATGTAAAGGCGAGTGACATTCGACGATTGAGTTGACTGAAGGGGGAAAACGCAAAAAACGGAGGCCTTCTGATTACGACAACCTCTAGAATTCAAGCAAGATTGTAACTTTACTTATTGAAAAGAGTTGTACCCAACGAGAAGAAATGGAGAAGAAGTTCAGCTTGACTCGTTCGACATGCTCGCCTCTTAACTCTCACTCTCCTCGAAGCTGTCGAACCAATCGACTCTGGGGGAACAGATTCTGTCCAAATTGATGCCATTCTCGATGCTGATCTGATGCCAATCCAAGTTGCGAGATGGCCTTTCGGCACAGGCCTCGCACTGCATCGACTGTTGGAGCCCTACTGATTTCTTGCTCCCGCTGGCTCTGTTCTGAAAGTGGAAGATTTGTGTAGAGACAGGCAATCTTGTCGCCTTTAAGATTCATTAGTCGTTGCTTTTCGTTCGAGCATCAAAGTCAGTTATCTTTACGCCTGTAGAGGGAGCTAGCTCAAGAGGATTGATTGACTCTTCTCTCTCGTCCCAACATTATTCATTCTAGAACTTTGTCTCTGGCTCTCAGCTTCATCCTTCAGTCTTTCTTTTGCATCAATCCTCAACACTCCAATCCAGAACAACCAACAGAGGTAAGAAGGATCGCATCTCAAGGTGAGTGAGCAAGAGATACGAGCAAGTTGGAAGGACTCGGAGTCAAGATCTTGGTAGCTAGATTCACCCAGTCTTTCTCCCAAGCATCGATCATGGATTGGAATGAATGGCAATCTTGTTCTCTAAATCATCACGCTCAAGATTGTATCAAAGGCAAGCAAGACAAGTGAGAGCCAAGCAGGCTGGCATCACCAAAACAGACGTCGAAGGGGGGGGGGGGGGGGGGCCTCTGGTTCTCCTTCGCTGCATCATCTTACTCTGCTCTCTTCTGTCTGCTTGGATTTGCTCATACCTATTGAGATCCAAAGTAAACAAGTTTCTGATTCAAGCGCTTATCCATTGACGCTCTCGCAAGTCTGCATCTGCATTTCAATCTATCGCCCCCCGAATTGGATCCAACCAGAAGACTAACTCAATCGATTCTCTCTTTACTTTCCACTATATCCTTCTTTTCTCCTTCCCATCCTGATCTTCCGTTCAAATCCCTATAATCCCGAAGTTCCTGGATTCATCTGCACTTCCTCAAGCTTGCCATCTCTCTCCTCCTTCTCTTCCTCGAACAAGACAGCCCTCCCCCTTCCTCTTCGAATTCCACCTTCACTTCCCTCTCGCAACCTCGATCCATCCTAACTTCAACACAAGATGTTCAAAGGAATCGGCAAATCGATGGGTTTCTCCTCAAAGAAGGGCAAATCGAAATCGCTGGAAGTCGATGGAGCATCAGAAGTGGGGAGTAATCTCACCTCAAACGACGACAATTCAGTCGCTGGAAGTGCAAGTCTAGGGAAAGCGAGATCCAAAGATTCCATCCTATCGGAATCAGGTGGTGTAGGCAATGGTAGAAACAGAAGCGGTTCCAATTCAAATACCGCAAATGGTGGAAGTGGAAGTGGTGGAGCTCATCAAGGATTGACAGCAGCATCTAATGATGCCTCTAGTTCCATTTCCGGTGGTGGTTCTGGTTCTGCAAAGATAGAGAAGAAAGGTGGAGTCTCAAGACATGAATCTCCTTTACCAAGTCCATCTGGTTCTTCGAGGAACGTTTTGGACAATTCCATCGATACTTTGAACAATGGATACGGTGGAGAAGAGGCTTCGAGTCCAATGTCTTCTAGATCTAGTACTGCAGATAGAATGAATTTACCTTCTCCTTTGGGTAGACCTGGTTCTTCTGGTGGAAATTCAGAGTATGGTAGTTCTGTAGGAAATGGGGGATCGAGTGCAGTTGCAGCTGCCAATGCAGCAGCCAATTCAGCTCCTCCTGGAATCCCAACCACTCAAACCATTCTAGCAAATCCAGTAGGTTCAAGTTCTTCAAACACTCCACAAAATTCAAATTCACGTTCTCCAGCTCCTTCCTCTTCTATGGGTGGTGGTGGGAAAGATAACGATTCTTCAGTTAGAACTTTCGATATAGATGATATGATTTCAAGACTTCTGGAAGCTGGTTATGCAACCAAATTACCAAAACCTGCACTCAAGAATGCTGAAATCATTGCAGTTTGTCAAGCTGCTAGAGAGGTTCTTTTGTCTCAACCAACTCTAATAGAATTGTCTCCTCCAGTCAAAATAGTCGGTGATACTCATGGTCAATATCAAGATTTGTTGAGATTGTTTGAAATGTGTGGTTTCCCTCCTCAATCCAATTATTTGTTTTTGGGAGATTATGTCGATAGAGGTAAACAGAGTTTGGAAACGATTTTACTCCTACTTTGTTACAAGGTGAAATATCCGGAGAATTTCTTCTTGTTGAGAGGGAATCATGAATGTGCCAATGTTACTAGAGGTGAGTACAGTGATCTCGTTTTCTCAAAGGTGATAATAAAGGTTGGATTTGGAGTCTGAGATTCATTCAATTCGAAAATAGGTCGCTAGGGCTCTCAGAGAATGAAAAGAGGCGGGTCAACCCTGTCAGTTGCTCGTCTCTAGCCAAGCTGCTTTTGTTAAATTCTGGCTTTTCATCTCTTCTGAGACTCGCGAGAGATCGGAGGCAATTCGATCGCTTCGAAGCTTATCAGGAGTTGAAAGCATCAGACCTCTCCCGGTTCGATGTATGCCTGATCATTTTCACTTCGAGCATCTGCGAAGCAAGTAGATGAAGCTGGAATGGATGCAGCCTTCAAAGTTGCAATTTTGAAGTCAATTTGTGAAGTAAGCCTCGTACTGACGCCTTTATCTTTGTTCGACCTCGTACCACCTCTCTCGTCTTTTACTCGTCCACGTTTCCCCTCTCTCTTCCTACTCAGTGTATGGATTCTACGACGAATGCAAACGTCGAGTAAACATCAAGATCTGGAAGACTTTCATAGACGTATTCAACACGTTACCAATAGCAGCAGTGGTAGCTTCAAAGATTTTCTGCGTTCACGGAGGTTTATCACCTTCGCTTTCCAACATGGACGACATCAGAAGAATCGAAAGACCTACAGATGTACCAGATTATGGATTGTTGAACGATTTACTCTGGTCTGATCCTTCAGATACGGCTTTGGATTGGGAAGACAACGAAAGAGGGGTTTCTTATTGTTTCGGAAAAGCTGTCATTCAGCAGTTCTTGGCTCAATATGATTTCGATCTCATCTGTAGGGCTCATATGGTGGTGGAAGATGGTTATGAGTTTTGGAATGAAAGGACTTTGGTTACTATCTTCAGTGCTCCAAATTATTGTGGAGGTGAGTATCTCGAGCAAAAGGTGATCGTGTTTGCTGTTCATCTATTCCCACTGCTGCATCTCCTTATCCATTTTTTTCACTCTTCTTTGCCCTATTCTCATTTCCTTTCCGACTCACTAATCTCCAGAATTCGACAACTTTGGAGCAGTCATGAGCGTTTCCGAAGATCTACTCTGTGCTTTCGAGCTACTGAAACCTTTGGACGGAGCTGCTTTGAAGAAAGAAATGGCAAAGAACAAGAGAAGGAGTATGATGCAACATCAGTCACCTCCTGCTCGTGTCACTCAAGGTTCATACTGATCGAAATCTATACGATCGGATCGACAGTCTTCTTTGAGCTTCAATCTTCCACTCTCAACAAGTTTCGTCACAATCCAACCCCTCTACTCAATCTCGTCACTCTCATCTCTTCTTCCTTTAGGTCTTGTTGATTTGCTGATCCTTTCTATGACTTCCCTTCCTCTTGTCGATCATTTGAATACTGTTCAATCTTCTTTTCTGTGTTTCTAAGGGCTTTTTTCTTTCGTTTTTCTATTTCTTTTTCTCCTCTTCCGACTATCACTTCAACTGTTCTCTCTCTGCTCCCTCTCTAGTAGTCTCGATCTCAAAAGAATCTCAATCCCACAAATGAACAAGAAATTCCAAACACGAATAGTTGTGAAGAACTCTCTCATCGTAATCTTTCTCTCTCTTACAACACTTGACCTTTTCTCTCAAAGGATACACTGCGCAAGCGTAATTAAATAGTCTTCTTCTCAATTTGTGCTCTTTCTCAATCTGCTTGAAAGCTATTGGCAGTTCTGTTCTTTGAAGTAGCGTCTTCGACGAAAAAAAGGCTGCTCTCGCTAGGACCTCCACAATCTCACCTCTACTTGTTTCCTTCAAGCTCCGTCCACCTTCTTCCTTTTCGTGCCTCTTTTGATGGCTTCGGATGAAATAATTCCGCTGTTGCCTTTCGAGAAATTGATCGAAGGAGATTTCTCTTCACGCTCGTCTGCTAAGGCTTGGCTGCTTGTGCTCATCCCTACGTCATCTTGTCAACTCCACCGCTCGTGGTTCAATCTCCTTGAGATCTGAGTCCATCCCTTCAATCAAACATTGTTTCTTTCTCTTGAATCTCAGCGTTCTCTTAGCTCTGACTTCTCCACTATTCGTCAGCGGCCTTGAGAGATGCCCTTGACCTCTTTGGGAAGGACAAGACCGTGTCTGGTGTGGGGATACATAAGAGCTGCTTCAAGAAATGAAGAACTTAAGAAGTAGGATACAGAATTCTTTCTGTTTCTCCCTTCAGCCTCCTCTAAGAGCGTTTTCACTTCTTCAATCTCTCTCGTCTTTCAAGCACCTATTGCACCTTAACCCTAGCTTAAGCTCTAGTCTTCCACCAATGAGCCATCAAGACTTGGAACCTTCGAAGCAATTACCAAGAGCCGACTCCGTTGACAGCAAGTCTAAATCAGAAACAGATGCTCAACTGAACTCTACTCGAACGAATTCAGAAACTGCCTCGCCTCCACCGACTAGCAAAGAATTAGACTCTACTGCACCTATCGAGATCAATCCAGAAGAGGAGCCAGAGATTTCGAAATGGTCTACTCTACCTGAGTGGAAAGTGGGAGGCAAGAAGTTGCAGGGTAGAAGTTTGAACTTTGGAATCGTGAGTCACCTTCTATGTTCATGAGAGGCGAAGCAAAGCCTTTGAAGTCGACAATGACGATTTCTCACCTCGTGACTTCCCTTTGGTTCCTTTTTTGAATTTATTCTGATTTTTTTGCAGGCTTTCATCAGTGCACTCAGTTTTCTTATGTTCGGATACGATCAAGGAGTGAGTAGCGCAAGA
This sequence comes from Hemileia vastatrix, assembly GCA_030280995.1. NCBI lineage: Eukaryota > Fungi > Basidiomycota > Pucciniomycetes > Pucciniales > Zaghouaniaceae > Hemileia > Hemileia vastatrix. Next base: position 63,641 of record JASXTE010000215.1, on the reverse strand, counting down.
CTTAGGTGGCGGCTCTTCATTGTTTCGCCTTCGCTCTCTTGCTGAGCGTATTTCTTTCTTTTCAACAGGTTTTATCATCACTTCTCTCGCTCGATACTTTCCAGAGATCACTGCCTTTGATGACTCCAAACACTCCAGGAAATCCACTTTGTCAAGAGGAAGGAATGTGTTTAGGTTCGCCATCGATTCAAGCTGCCGCTGTCGCCATCTACCAAGTCGGATGCTTCCTAGGATCCATCGCTGTACTTTTCTATGGAGACGGTTGGGGTAGACGTTCTTCGACCTTCTGGGGATCCCTCCTTATGATCATCGGAACAGTCTTCCAGGCAGGGACTGCTGGGAATGCATCGACGTCTTATGCTTTGTTTGTCGTCGGTCGTGTGATTGGAGGAGTTGGCAACGGAATCGTCACTTCATCGATCCCTACGTATCAAGCAGAGTGTGCCAAATCTCATCGCAGAGGCTTCTTGATCATGCTTTCAGGAAGTCTTATCGCCGCTGGAATCATGATTAGTTATTGGGTCGATTATGTGAGTAACTTCAGAGATCGACAGAGATGAGACAGGAAGAACATCCGCTAGTTCTGACTCGTCCCTATCCTTTCATCTCTTCTTGCAGGGCTTCTTCTTTCTCGAGGGAGAAGTCAGATGGCGATTCCCTTTGGCCTTCCAATCCTTCTTCACTATCATCGTCATGATCGGTCTATGCTGGCTGCCAGACTCGCCTCGATGGCTTCTTCTCCGCGGCAAGAGATCCAAGGCTCTAGAAGTCCTTGCGCGTTTATCTGGAAAGAAAGAAACCGATCCAGAAGTCGTGCAGGAGCTACGTTCAATCGAGGAAGCTCTCAGAGTCCAGAACACCGGAAAGTTCGACATCAAGGAGTTGTTAGAGCAAGGCCCCGCTCAGCATAGACATAGGACTATCTTAGCTATGGCTGCTCAGTTCTTCCAGCAAATTGGAGGTATCAACGCAGCAACTTACTTCGTTGTCATTTTGTTCGAAGGTGAGTAGACGACTTGGGCTCAAAGAGCTCTATCGCAGTGGCGAGTCGCTGTCGACATCGCGCGCGAAATCACAGATCTCAACGTCCTCTCTTCTTCTCTATTTCGCAGACTCTCTCGGTTTTGGTCCATCTATGAGTCGTCTTCTAGCTGGAGCCAATGGAACCGAGTACTTTCTAGCCTCTCTAGTAGCTCTGCCTCTTATCGAAAGAGTCGGTCGCAGGAAGCTGATGATAGCAGGAGCACTGATCATGAGCATTTCGATGGCAGTCGTCGCTGGTACAGTTTCGACTGGTGTTCAAGATGCAGATGGAAACATTGTTCTTGCAGATGGACCTGGAATCGCTGGGGCAGTGTTCCTTTTCGTCTTCAATACTGGCTTCGCTCTTGGCTTCCTAGGGTTGACCTGGCTCTATCCCGCAGAAGTTACTCCTCTGAGGATCAGAATTCAAGCAAACGCTCTCAGTACTTCAGTTAACTGGGGGGTCAACTTTTTAATAGTAATGATCGTACCGCCTGGTTTGGCGAATATCGGATACCAACTCTGTGAGTTGGTAGGAGGAGAGCTTTTTGAGAGGTTGGTGAGACGAGCGTCGATGGCTGATCCTCTCTTTCCCTTTTGTTTCTTCTCTCTTGCAACGACAGACATTATCTTTGCTGTCTTCAATGCCGCAATCATTCCTTGTATCTACTTTTATTTCCCAGAGACGAAAGGTAGATCGCTGGAAGAGCTCGATGTGATCTTTGCCAACTCATATCACGAGAAGACTGGAATCGTCAAAGAGGCAAGAGAGACGCCAAAGCTGTATGGAGAAGAGTTAGATGCCGAAATGGCTAGACTATTCCCAGACGCTTCGAGTCAATCAGACTCAAATCCAGAGAAGGGATTGCATCAGAGGTTCGCTAGAGGTCAAGAGGAGATGGAGAGTCGGGTCTGATCGAGAGACTTCGCTCTGGTTCTCGGTTGTCGACACATAATTCGAATTTCTTTTTTCTCATTTGTCTTCATGTCTTTGTAAATTTTTCAAAGAAAAAAGCTTTCGTAGCAAGCATCAAATCATTCGCATCTTTCTTTCGGAATCCTCGTCATGACAAGACACTGAGAATCGCCACTTCGTATTCTCTTCGTTCGAGTCAAGCTCTTGCTTCGACCACAGTCAGAAAGAGAAGCTTTATGTAATTTTGTGTCTAAAAGAAAAGAAGATAGAAGACATTGCAGGGTAGAGGTCAAAAGATGGACAAGAAAGAAAGGGGGAAGCGAGGCCCAAGGGAATTAAAGAAAAGGTGAAAGAGAACCATAGATAGGTAGAGGTATGAAGCGAAAGAAAAGGGAAGAAAACCTATACCAGATCTTGAATGAAGACTGCAAGATATCAAGAAAAGGGAAGCCAAATCGTTTCCTCAGATCGTTCTTGGTATGATCGATTCAATTGTCTTTTTCTTGACGAGTCTCGATCTATTGAGCATCAGCTTCTTCTTCAGCTAAAAGACGTTCAGCCTCTAGAGCGGCGATACTGTTTGAGCGAAGGTAGAAGATGAAAAGAAGACAGCCCAGATCAGGGTGACGCTCAAAAAGTACTGATCAGCAATCGAATCGCTCTCTCTGTCTACTCACCAACCAGTTCCGGCACTAGTGACAGCCTGTCTCCATTTCTTATCTTGAACATCTCCAGCAGCAAAGAACCCTTTAACATTGGTTTGACTAGTACCAGGAACAGTCTTAATATAACCATCTTCATCGCAATCCACTTGATCTTTAACCAAACTAGTTGCTGGAATATGACCTATAGCATAGAACAAACCATTTACTTGTAGATCCGATTCCTCTCCAGTTTTAGTATCCTTGATCCTCAAACCTGTCAATAAATCTCCATCACCTTTAGCTTCCAAAGGAATGGTATTGAACAAAACCTTGACTTTTGGATGAGATAATAATCTTTTAGCCATGATTTTAGAAGCTCTCAATTCATCTCTTCTAACCAAAACGTAGACTTCAGAACCATATTTAGTCAAATAAGTAGCTTCTTCTGCAGCTGAATCTCCTCCTCCAATGACTGCCAAAGGTTTCTTTCTAAAGATTGGTACAGCTCCATCACAAACTGCACAAGCTGAAATTCCAGATTGCCAATAAGTTTCCTCTCCAGGTAGATTCATTCTCTTTGCTGAAGCTCCAGTTGCCAAGATTATCGTCTCTGCCAATTCGTAATCAGAAGGGGAATCTTCTTTACCTTCTCTCCAAAATTTGAATGGTCGAGATGATAGGTCTACTTTAGAAATGGTTTCAGTCACGATTTGAGTTCCAAACCTCTCGGATTGAGCTCTGAACTTGTCCATGATTTCTGGTCCACGAATACCTTCGGGGAAACCTGTGGAAGAGAAGGATAGAGAACAGATGGAGGAGAGGCAAGGATCGTCAGAAAATGAAAAGGACCACTTTGGAATTGTCGAAGAAGATCCTCAATAGATCGACAAAGCCTATTTTTCATCTCAAATGAATAAAGAGAGGTAGCAAATGCCCAAACTTGAGATTCGAATTCAGATCACCTCATTTGAGTAGAATCGATCAAGATCTTCCCAGCCACCTCCTCTCACTCCTCCTTGAGGCTTTAAGCCAGCTGTACTTCGAGATTACTCCAATTCCTACATCTAGATTGCTGTCGAGAGACCGAGAAGTGATTCGCTTGAAGCCGGTCCTCCAGCCTTCCTCAATTTCCAACTGAGCAGTAAAGCCTATCTCCGAGAGCGTAGCCACTCACCTGGGAAGTTCTCTACATCGGTCGTTGTAGTCAACTGACCACCTGGAGCGATTCCGTTTGCGAGGAGACCCTATTGGAGAGAGGGAGGAAGAACGACAAAAGAGAGGAAGGAGGTGAGGGATCCGAGGTTAGAAGGTCGAAAGATGCGAGATCCAAGCAACCAAGAGGGATGACAGTAGTGATAATCATTCGATATAGACGAAATGATTGCCTTGACAGAAAGAGATGAGTGAATTGCACTGAATGCTTGTGATGAGTGGAGATTTCAAAGGGAAGATTCTAGTCAACTCACCTCGAATAGGACGGGCTCTAGGTTTGCTCTTGCGAGATAGATGGCGGCAGTGTGACCAGCTGGACCAGATCCGATGATAATCTAATGAGTAAGAGAGTAAAAGAGAAAGGTACAGAGAGAGAGATTTGAGTGGCTGATCCACCCGATGAGGCATTATCAAACTGTCTTGTACTCTACTGACCACTTTGTGTTTCTTTTGAGAACCATTTGATGTTCCGTTTGTTGAGACTGGAGCCATATTATCTGATTGTTGCTGTTGATTGTTGAGTTGAGTAGAAGTAGAGAATAAAGCAGCAGTGGCGGAAATGGAAATTCTAGTCAATCGACTTTGTCTGGTTGGTTGAGATGTTCTGTTGAAGTTGTTCGAGTGGATGAATCTGTTTCTTGAAATCAATCGACTGCTGAAGATCAATCTTGATGTTGTTGGTGAAGATGAAAGAGGTCGAAGGAACATCAAAGAAGGCAAGAGGCAACTTCGGCGTCTGGTCTTCCATCTTCTCGGTTTCATTATCTCAATCATAAAACCGAAATCACTCCTCACACATCCTATCACTTTCTACGCACTTCTTTCTCGAAGTTCAGAATCCGGGAGAGGAACAGCAACGTCGCTCGTTGAGTGCAGAGCCATCTCGCTCCATCTCTTTCCTATCCCTCTCGTGTGAAAAGTAGAGCCGCTTCTCTTCTCAACTTCAAACGATAACCTAACGCAGCATTCAGAAATGACATTGCTAATATATCTACACTTCAAAATGAACCACATCTGAAACAGAGCCGAAAGCTAGAGAGAGATCCTGAATTCGAGCAAAGGATATCCTCTCGGTACACTCTCATCTTGATCTTTCCCTTTCGAACCTGTTTCCTTGAGGCCAAATTGAGGAAATGAGATTGAGACCTTCACGGATATTCTCCAGCGTTCGAATCCTCTTTCCTTTGTCCTCTACTGACCACCTAGACCGAACAAACCAGTGACATCTCTGATCTTTGCAGCCTCACTAGCAGTCAGGTACTGCTTTTGAGATTGGAAAAAGTCTTCCCAGAGCTTTTCAGCTTCCGAAGCTCCCACTGGTCTGCGATTCAGACTGGGGGATGAAGGAGCAGGGGAAGCAGATCCGGAAGCCAAGGTGGGAGAGGCAGCTCCGCTCGGGACAGAAGTCTGACTCGTTAGAAAGGTGTGAAGTTCTTGCCAGAATTCAGGACTGGGAAAGAGGAAGAAGAAAAGAAGAACGAAAGAAAAGAAGTCAGAGTTAGAGATCGCATGGACGAGAAAAGAGGTCAGACTTTCAGCAACATTCTTCTCCTTCTCTCATTCTGAGAGAAGTTTCAACTTGGACCCTCCCACTCCTTTATACTCACTCGGTGACCTTTCCATGTAACAATCTACTGATGTTAGGCAAACTTGGACTCTGAGGTAACATTCCACCATCCCCAAAAGCGTCGTAATCCAAAGATTGAGCCACAGATCTTGGACTTGGGGATCCGGCAGAAGAACCACCAGAAGGTTTACGTCCGTGACTTGGTGTATTTGAAGTTTGGTTGGGTTCATCATCGACGTCGGTCGTGAGAGTTAATTCGGGTACAGAGACGTTTGAACTTCTGGTACGATGATGAGATCGATTGGAATTCTTCGATGGGACTGGAGATGTAGTGTCTAGAGTAGAGAGGAAACGTGGAGGCTCTGATGATGAAGTTGTTGTTGAAGTCGAGGTCGTTGGAGGATTTGGAGTTGTGGAGGAAGCGGTTGAGGTTGTGGAATCTTTTGAAGCCATTGTCTAACAGGAGGAAAAGGTGGGTCCGGAAAGGTTTGAATCAAAGTTAGAGATCTCGAGAAGTACGAATGTTCGAGTCGCTTCTGTAGTTCAATTTAGAAGGTCACGAGGATTCCAGAGACGATTCACTCACTTCGTATTGCTGAAAGTGACACGAGGAGAGAAAGAAGAGAGGCAAAGGTCAGTTCCGAGCTGCATGCAAGAGAATAGCTTCGTTCTCCTAGACCGAAGACTCACTTTTGGAGTGTAAGTCTTTTGAGAGAAAGCGTGGAGTTCGGCAATTTGGTCCTTGAGTAGTTCGTTTACTGATCGAAGGGAAAAAGTGACAAAAAGAAAGAGGATGGAGGAATCAGTGTCGATCTTTCATTTCTTGAGCAAAGTCTCAAGAAGCTCACCCATACGATGTCTCTTGAGAGTTGGAAGTCTGAGAAAGGGGAAAGGAAGAAATAAAGAGAAAGTATCGAAGGATTTCGAAGGATTATAAAGCCGTTCGTCAGCACAGCTTTTTCGTGAGTGATGGAAACTTGGCAGAGAAGGAACTTTTCAGGCAGACATCACAAATCCTCATTCAAAACTCACCCTTCGAAAGCTTCACTGACAATGATTACGTCGTAAGCCTTTTGAGGCGAGATAGAGAGGAGAGATAGAGGTCAGGAAACGAAGGTTCAAGTAGGGGATGAGGAACTGATAAGGTCTTTGGTCGTCCGATGAACCAAACTCTATCAAGGTTGTCGTCTTCGACGCTTTACATAAGAACAAAAATTGTGAAATCCTTACTAGGATCATCAGATGAGCAAAAAGAGGTGCTTCTGATAGATGAGAGAGAGGATCTGATGCTTCCCTCCATACCTCCTTGGATTAGCTTTCGGTAAAAGTGAAGCCAGTCCATCGATGATGCTATCCCCCCTTAATGAAGCGAGTGTGCATCTTCCAATGCCTTCTAGGCTGATTCAGAGCTCTTTGATTCCACCTCCATTCAGATGGAGAGATTGAGTCTTGAGAGGGATCCAATCGGTCTGATTGCATTTCAAGATAGCATCTCTCCCTTTGCTCTTCCCAGAATCCATAGCTAGGATTCCATTTCCACCTTTTGATTGTATTCCCTCATCTCACCGACAGTACTCACTTGACCACAGCCACCAGAAACGTCGGATACGACCTGAGAAAGTTACAAGAGTCAAGCAAGGGAGAAAGAGAGTTCAGTCTCGGGATCGATGTAACGAAGCAAGAACAGAACTATGGCTTCGGGATACACTTCTTGAAGATGAACTGAATCAATCTAAGATTGAACCCCCATCTTTAGAGAGCACCTCAAAGGCAGTCTTGTGACGGACTGATTGCTATCACTCCATCTCGACATCAGAGCCCTCCCTCGTAGAACCTTCTCTGGTTCTTTGCCTCGTTCTTTTACTCACCAAAGCAGATACGTTTTGTACTTTTGAGCGGATCGCGTTTTCCAATTCAGTCGAAGAGACCATACCCAATGAGTTGAAGGAAGAGAGAAGAGAAGATGTTCTTGGGAGAGATCGCTTTCTCTTGTTCACTCTTCCTCGGCGTTAGCCCTCCCCAAAGGTTCAGCTAATGCATCAACGCAGATCTTCTCCAAAGTCAGGGAGACATCCCGAATTTCAGTCTACAAGCTCATCCCTGTAAAGAGAGACACTGAGAGAGAGAGAGCCTAGCTTTAGTGACAGCGATAGATACACAAGTAGACACAACTTAAGAGCGATTGGACAATGAAATGACGCTGAATTGGAACTCTATATGGAACTGAAGCAGCTCACAAACGCTATACATAACTCGGAAAATGAAACTTGAGAGAAGAAAGAAGATGAGGGAAAAGTCACAGCGATTCTTATTGAACAACGATTCACTGATGATCTTGAAACTTTGAAGAATTGTATTTACAATTTTTCGATCTTGTTAATCTTCACCCGTTATACCGATGGTCTTTCGAAAGAAATTGAATTTTTCTTAGGACTTGATTGGATGCGCACCTCCCACTACTCTACCTCTGACGAAGACCGAATGAATGTTTCTGTCATCTGCACCGAATAGGAACTTCTCGAAGATCTCTTCCAGTTGGTCTGTAGGAGTTATAAGCGATAGATAGGGAGAGAGAGAGAGGGGAGGAGGCAAAGGTTAAAAAAGAAAAGAAAAAAGAGAGTGTGAGTCAGTGACGATGCTGGCTGTAGAAAACTTCTTGCAACTCAGTGTTCGCCTCACAGCAAACAGTTACTCACCTTCAGGTTCTATATACAAACCAGGATTTCCCGAATAACCACGAGCCGACCAAACACTAGTAGTACTAATCAAAAGAGCGTCGAATTCCTTTCCCTTTTCTAAACTTCCAACTCTATTATTGATAGCGCAGACTTCAGCTCCTCCCAAAGTAGCCAACCAAAACAGAGTAGCAATAGATAAAGGACCTTTGGTGAAATCATGTTTAGTTTCCCTTTTATAATCATAAGAACCATTCGAAGAAATATTTTCTCCCTTTCCATTAGTAGAGGAGATTCCTTCCAAAGACAGATTCTTCTCTGCCAAAGTCTTGTTCATGAAATGACCTCCGACTGGTTCTTGAGGGTATCTTCCATCTATAATCTTTGAATCATCATGATCTTCTTTCAAAGCGTTTGGAATCTTGACTTCGACTTCTTGACCATTTGCAGAAAAGTTTGGGAAATTCAAGACTTTGGCGACTACGGAAGCTTCTCTGATAGCACTCAACATCGAAAGACCGAAACCACCAGAAACGTCTGTTCCCAAACCGACCTTGATTCCTCTGTTCAACATTTCTCCAACTCTTGAAGCTCCAGATCTGAGATTGAAGTTCGAAGTTGGACAATGAGAGACTCCACATTTTCTCTTTCTGATCAGATCCATCTCATCCGAAGAAAGATGAATGGCATGAGCTAGAACTGTTCTCGGACCAAGTAGATTGAAGTGTTCGTAGACTTGAGAATAAGAGGCGGCAAAAGGGAAGAGTCTCTTGACTTCAGAGATCTCTCCAACCGATTCAGAGAGATGAGTTTGGATTCTCACTGTGGGCGAGATGAGAGCGAGAGAATTTGGTGGGAGTCTGGTGAGTTTAAATCTCGAACGAGACCAAAAGAGCTCAGGTTCCTTGCGATCGACAAGATACTCACGACTTGGATCTCTACTCAACAAAGCAGAGATACTAGCCAACATGGCATCTGTACAGGAGATGGCGAATCTAGGAGTTAAGATGGGTTGAACCAATTGATTCTCATGATCTCTGAAAGCGCTTCTACTTTGTTTCTGTCTCTGAGCTACAGAGGAAACGGAAGTAGCACTTGTACTTGCTTGACTATTCGTAGAAGTATTTGAAGAGAGACTAGAACTAGAACTAGTCCTATGAGCATGTCTTCTACCGGAAGGAGAAGATGATCCAGCCAAATTAGAGCTAGATGAGTTCCTACTTGGAGAAGTGGTAGTTGGAAGAGAGACTGTTTGACTAGCAGGTGATTCATTTGGAGAAGTGATTCTTGATGAAGGTTTTCCTGAACCGAACGGATTCCTCTTCTCTTGAGATGGTGAGCTTGAAGAAGATCCAGATCCATTAGACGTAGCTTCTTTTTCTTTATAACCTTTCTTTGTATTCTCCGATCCAGCCATCATCTCTTCGACAGTCTTACTCAATCTAGCAATACTGGCATCCATTTCTGGACTTCCAGAGGAAGAACTCAAACTTCCATGATGAGAATGAGAATGACTTGACTTGGAACAACCTTCTCTTTCTGCATCGATTGAGGGTAGCGTTGGACCTAGACTTGGACTTGCATTTCCTGAGTGCTGATAACAGCTACCGAAAGGTTTCATGCCTCTAATGTAAGAAACTAACTCCTTCGTATTCTCCATAGAGACGGAAGCATTCTTCTCGATGTAATCGATTGGAGAATTCCTATCCATCGAACATCTTCCAATGAAAGCTCTTTGACCTCTTTCGTTACAGATGTCAGCTAGAATCTTTGAAGCCTCCAGATGGAGAGTTGCATAGTAACATGCAGTCGTAGTTCCGCTATCGAGCATTCTTTGAACCACACTCGAATAAGTCTTGTGAGCGTAAACTGGATCCTCAAACCTCCTCTCTCTTGGGAACGTGACGTGTTTCAACCAGTCTAGAAGCTCGTACTGCTGACCTAGACCGATATTGGGTACCTGACACGCATGCTAGGGAAGAAAAATGAGGATGAAGTCGAAGAAGAAGAATAAGGTTTGAAGTCAGGATCGAGAGATAAGAGGTTTCTGAGAACGAAGTCAGGCAGTCTTCTTCTGCAGCTCGTAGAATCACCAAGACTGAATATTGAATTTTGTGGGAGACGTTCTGACTGAAGAAGACCAACGAGAGTCGTTTTCGGAAGGGGACAAGATTCCTACTTGGCCCTTGTGACCTTGCCTTCCCAATCCGCCCACTTCTCATCCATGTCTCGATTCTCGGATCCAACTCCCACCAAAAACCCACCCGTATCATTCTTGAACTCATAAGGTAGACAATGACTCCTTTGATAGATCATCAAGTGTCGTGTGCTCCTTATCTTGAGCGAAATGGAAACGGTAAAAAACTTCCATCCTTATCTGCACTCCCACCCACTTAGCATGATCGGACTCAATCGAGCTTGAATAGGCAACTCACTGTATGCGTGTCTATGAAACCAGGAATCAAAAAGCTACCTTTTGCCATCCTGACGACTTTACAATCTGAGAGTTTCCAACCACACCGATTGAGAACTCTTTGGATTGCTATCTCTTCTTTTCTCGACTCTAGGCTTGGCGATTGAGGTTGGTCTTCTGCTGATCCGTCTAGAACGTAATTGTCAATCGAAATTGAAGGTTTTGAAGAAGTTGAATTGAAACTAGATTGAGAAGGAGTGAGGTTGTCTATTGAATCTTGATCTTTTCCATTTCGAGTCATGATTGCAGGAGGAGGCATCTCTAATCTTGGAGGTTCTTCATTGGTTGGACTCAGAGGAGTCTGATTCTCTTCTTTGATTTGATTGTGTAGGATTCTACTCGTTTTCCCCACCTGGAATTGGCACTGGAGTTGACCTTCCACCAGCCTCTTCTTCATCTTCATGATAAGGTGCTTCTTCTGTACTTTCCCCTTCCTGTTCAATTTCTCTTTCTACTTCATCCAAATCTTCTACGAATCTAATGATCCCACCAGTCCCCACTCCTAGCAATCCTCTCTTGATGACTGAGAGTTCCAGGCTTGACTTTGGGGAGATGATTGAGCCAATGAAGATTCTGCGAGGCAAGAGCGTCGAAGGGAAAGTTGGGCGAAGGGATGGAGAGGATGAAGAGGTGGGTGTCGCCCTTCGAGTGGAAGAAGATGACATCTTTGGATGAGTGAGAGAATGTGAGGTTTTCGTTTGAGATGTTGGAGTTGAAGATAAGAGTCAACTTTTCTCTGCAAAGCGCAGAACACAAGAACGTGGCTCGACCGTTACTTCCAGAAATGATCGAATCGCTCTTTCTTCTCTTCGAAGAGAAAGCATTCATTCGCGAGAGGAACTCGACATCAAAAGTAAAAGAACGAAACAAATCAACTCAGAATCGGAGAGGAGCAAAAAGAAACCGGTGTGCAAGACGTCGACGCGATCAAGAGCCGTGATCAAGGTGCAGAAGCGACTCGCAGAGAGGGAGTGATTGGTTTATATACTGAATTTGATTTTCAAACCAAAGTATCAAGAGAGACATAACAACAAAAAGGAACGAGGAGGATTTCGAAAGATTTACAAAGTGGAAGAAGTGAAGGCGAAGAGGACATGCACACGACGGAGAAGAGAGAAAAGGAACGCGAGATCAAAGAGAACTGTTTACGAGCTGAGGGAGAATAGCGACTTGATGACATGAAGTTGATGAATTGATTAAGCTTTCTCGTCGTTGACCTTTTCAGGCAAGACGACGTTTCCGCCAGACACTCGGGCAAGCCAAGGCCAAGCTCCTCTTCTGGCTAACCATTTCCAGAGTTCAACAGTGGCAACGAAAACGGCGGTAGCTGAAAGAGCAGCGAAAGAAAGAGAAGATAGAGAGAGAGTGAAGGTGGAGAGAACAGAATCAGCGACTCTGTTGACAACGAGAAGATTCCGTTGCCTTCTCGTCATTCCCTTCTCATTACTCACCTGCAATAGCAACTCCCCAACCAGGACCATGAAGAGGAGAATGTCTAAAGACATCCTCATTGAAACCAGGAATGTAAAGACAGATCGGAATAGTAGCAGCTCCAAAGATGACTGACCAGAAAAGCATTCTGTTTCTCCAAAGATGAACGATGGCAGTCTTTGAGAAGAAGGTCTGATCAATAGAGATCAATTCCCAACAGATGAGTAGCAATTGAAGAATCAAAGCAGTGAAGACTGTAGATCTAGCTTCGAAGATTGGACCACATTGATCAGAGATCGATTCATTGCAACCTAAACCTAATTGACCACCTCCGACTCCATAGATCATGATGATAAAGGTAACGAGACAAGTCCATCCCATGTTGAAACCTGAGAAAACGTGGTGGATGAGCATTGGTCAGTCCTTGATGAAGAGAGACGTTCAAAAGAAGACAAACTCTGTACTCACCGTAGAAGCAGAGATCGCAAATTACCATCTTTGAAAAAATCCCATCTTTGAGATTGTGAGGTTTACGCTTCATGATTTCCGGACCACCGATTTCCAAACCTAAACCAATAGCAGGTAGACTTGCAGTGACCATGTTTGCCCATAGAATTTGAATGGGAGACAACGGAAAGACCGAATCGTTGTTTCCATCTCTGAAAGCGAGACCCACCAAGAGCAGAACTGTGAACAGGAAAGGTAAAGATGAGGTTAGATAACGAAAGGTGATCGAACATTGTTAGAGGTTTACTCACTGACTTCTCCAACATTAGCCACCAAGAGAGCAATAATAAAACGTTGGATGTTATCGAAGACAGTTCTTCCCTCTCTAACACCAGCAACTATGGAATCAAACTTGTCATCTACCAGTATCAGATCGGCAGAATCTTTAGCAACGTCGGTTCCGTTGAGACCCATTGCGATTCCAATAGGTGCTTGCTTGAGAGCAGGGGCATCGTTGATTCCGTCTCCAGTCATAGCCATGTAGAGACCACGACGCTTACCAGCCTTAATCATGTTGACCTTGGTTGTAGGAGAGCAACGAGCAACGACCAGAGGTAGATCGACTAGAGCATCGACTTCAGAGTCAGAAAGAGCATCGAACTCGACCGCGCTCATGACTGCTTGTCTTCCTTCAGTCCCATCTAGAATAGCGACTTCACGAGCGATCTAGAGGAAAGTACAGAAAAAGGGAGTGAGGAAATGAAAGAAGTCAATTAGAGAATCAAAGCTTGAGATCGTCTCTTCGCGTGTACTCACAGCTCTAGCTGTCTCCAAATGGTCTCCAGTAAGCATTCTAACAGTGATACCAGCAGTTTGACAGGCCAGAACCGAACCTCTGGTTTCACTTCTGGGAGGATCGTACAGACCAGCTAAACCAACGAAAATCAACTGCTGTTCGACCAGATTTCTAGGCAAAGGTTTCTGACTGGAGTTGGCACCGTTGTCGACTGGCAGTTTCTCGACTTCGATGGAATCGACTTCGTCGTTGCGATTGGAAGAAGAAGAATCATGTTCAACCACCATCTTGAGCGCTTCGGCTTGAAGTTGAACTTGATCGATTTTACGAGTAGCGAAAGCCAAGACTCTCAAACCAGAACTGGCCATCTTCTCCATTCTATCCAAGATTTGTTTCTTGATCTCTTCATCCAACGGAGTTGAAGAATTGACGTCTTGACCTACAGATGTACAGCATTCCAAAACCTTCTCGACTGCACCTTTCATAAACAAAGTTCTAGTTGAATCAAGACCTTCTTTCAGATCGTGAGAATCGACGAAAGAAGTAGTCATACGCTTGATAGAACTGTCGAACGGCCATTCGTTTTCTAGTTCGAAACGAGGAGAAGAAAGCTTTTCTTGAGTTGAACTCGAAGAGCCATTGACCAGTAGACTTTCTCTTGGAAGACCGGCTTTGGAACTGAGAACTGCAAGAGCAATTTCAGTTGGATCACCTCTTGCAGAAAAGACTCCATCAGTTTCGACGAGCTCGGCAACGTTGCAGAGAGAGGCTGCAGTTACTAGAGTTGCGACCGGAGTTGGTAGATTTCCAATCTTCAAAGCTTCTTTCTTCTCAGACTCGGATAAATAGATTTCACCTTGAGGATCGAAAGCATTGGATCCAGATTGCTCGACCTCGTAAGAAGCTCCTTGGACGTTCGAGATTGAATCCGAAGAGCTGCTCGTTGGAGTCCAAAGCTTCTTGACCACCATTTTTCCTTCAGTAAGAGTTCCAGTCTTGTCTGAGCAGATATCAGTGACTCCACCGAGAGCCTCTAGAGCGTCGAGACGACGGACGACGACGTTTGACTTTGCCATTCTTTTAGCTCCCACGGAGAAAGCTGAGAAGAAGAGATGGGGGTTAGAGGTTGAGAAAGTCAGTTTTCCGATCGTTAGAGTCAGTTTTCCAATCGTTGAAAGTCAACGTAGAGAGAGAAATAAGCCACTCACTGATGGTCAAGACGGCAACGAGAGACTCCGGAATGACACTGTGAGCGACGGAAGATAAGTGAGATGTTCAGAAGCAAGATCAAAGAAGAGGAAGTAGTTAGATCTAATCAGATCTAGAAATACTGTCATTCTTTACTCACCCGATTCCAAGAGCGATAGCGTAGAGAACGACCTCGTTCGTGACATCGTATTCGGCGACAGAGAAGACGATGATAGCACAAAGGACAGCCAAAGCCAATAGAAGATAAGCCAACTTGTTCAATCTGATTTGAAGTGGAGTACCTTCTCTCAAACCTAACCATTTAGCGCTGGATTCCCACCATTTCTTGTAGAAGGGAATAGACTTGTCCATCTTTTTCTCTTTTTCCATAGCTTGAGCTATCAAACCGATTTGAGTTCCCATTCCAACAGCGATGACTATTCCTCTACCTCTACCTTTGGTAACGGTAGTTCCTGAGAATCCACAGTTGACTCTATCAGCGGCACCCAAGGTCGATAGAGGATCCGAAATGACGTTTAGAGATTTGATTGCTGGAACAGACTCTCCTGTTAGAGGTGCTTCGTCGATTTCTAGGTTCGTGATCTCCAAGAAACGTACGTCCGATGGTAGTACATCACCGGTTCTGAAGAGAATGATGTCTCCTAGAACTAGTTCTGACGATTGGATGACCATGATTTGAGAATTGCGCAAGACGGTGGCGGTGGGAGAAGAGAGAGAGCGAAGGGAAGCCATCATTCTTTCTGCCTTGTACTCTTGACTGTGTATGTAGATGAGATGATAGAGGATAGAGAAGAGAATGAGATTCAGAAATGGAAGGGCTTATGTGATGAGGAAGCTTCATTCTCTAATCGATAGGCCTTGGCAACACTCACATGAATCCTATAAGGACATTGGTAATAATGACTGCAGAGACTACCCCACCTTCGACCCAATCTTTGACTCCGAATGATCTGTAGGTAGACAATTGGAGAATAGAATGAAAAAGAGAGAAAGTCAGTTGATCGATTCGTAGACTCGAGGTGAACAAGCAACGAGAGAACTCACAGCGCCATTGCAGCTACCAATACCAACGTCAGAGCGTTAGCGCATTGTCTGTAAAGATCAGAGTGGAGTGAAATTGGATAGAGAGACAAGTCAGTGAAGGGAGTAGAAGGAGAGGACATCCAGAATGACGAAGACGTCTACTCATCATCACGCACCTTAGAAAGATGGTCCAAGCTGAAGCGCCCTTGATCTCTTTGATTTGATTCGGACCAAAGAGCTTCAAGCGATTTTCAGCTTCTTTGGAATCCAAACCATGACTTAAATTAGATAATAACAACTGAACGGTTTGCTCTTCCGTTAATGTATGCGGTTGATGCAAAGAAGGCGGGAAGGTCTGTAAGGAAGATCCTCCGTTGATGTTGCCTGCTTGAACTTGGACGTCTTGAGGTTGTTTCTCAGAGATGGGAGAAGAAGAGGAAGGGGTTGAATTGTTTGTAGAGATTGAAGAAGCGATCGAGATAGCTTTAGGACGAGTAGGGTGGTGGATTGGATTAACACCACCTTTCGGATTTGGAGGTTCGAGTTCTTCATTGATTTGATCTCCAGAGATGGAGTGAGAGTTGTTGGAGTTTGAATGAGAATTGGAGTTGGAGATCGCATTGTTGTTGAGTATTGGAGGGTCGACCATCGATTGGATGCAGATTCAGATTTCTTTAGAAGAGAAGGGAAAGAGGGGAAAGAGAAGAGGAGAGAAGGAAAGGGAAGAGAAAGAGAAAGAAAGAGGTCCTTTTCGACCTTTTTGTCTGCTAGAGATGGATTCGTCAGCATCAAGGGCGAGGGGATCATGACGGATGCGATGGCCAAGAGATATACAAGCACAGCTTTGGATCCTCTCGCGATATGCCTTTTTCGGCCATTTTCTCCAGATCAGTGGAGAAAGGGTCGTCAAAACCGATAAGGGAAAATGACGATGATAGTGAGAAGGAGCTCGAATTGTCATGACGATAGAGGAGACGGGGGAGAGAGAGAGAGAGAGAGAGAGAGCGTGGAGATCTGGAGAGGGTGGATCGAGCTGACGATGAATCTTTCAAACGAGGTTCAAAGAGATATCTGTGTGATATGGTTTTGAAAGGGTATCTTATTATGCAAAGGATGTGTGATATACTAAAGGCACGCTTGCACAAAGGGATTGTAAAGGCTCAAGCGCTCAAGCGCTCAAGATCTCTCTTCTTCGTTTTCTACCTCGGTTTTCTCCATCTTCGACTGCTCTTTTGATCCCAACTACTTCAACCTGATACACCCCAAACCACATAATATCAATCCAAACTCCAGATCTCAAGGCTCATCCGAGACTGCCCAAGCATTCTTAGCGACTTCGTCGCATTGTTTCCTGAGAGCTTCTATGCTTTGAGTCGGAATGCTCGCTTGAGACGCTTTGGATAGCAATTCTTCCAGAGTCAATTTCTCTTCAGGAAGTGTACTTGCAGTCGGAAGGGGATTAGATGTCGAGGGAGCTTGAGAATCTGTTGTTGAAGTTGAATATGAAGTGGAGATAATTCCATCATTGGGGATGGCATCTTGAGAGCTTGAGAACTGAGTTTCTAAACTTAACTTTGAATCTGAATCTGAATCGGATTCAAGTTTTGAAGTATTGGATTGAGGTTGAGAATTTGCTTTGACGACACCACCTCTATCTCCCTTCTCCACCGATCCATTCATCTCATCTGTAACCTGAATTCCATTTCTTTCTCCGTCTGCCTTCGAATCCTTTGATGTCTTCTTGTTCTCCAAATCTTTGGACTTTTCCTCTTGATCTATCTCTATCCTTGCCGCCACTTTCTTCTCTTCTCCAACTCCATTCAATTCTCTTCCGATCCTTCCAGCTCTAGCCCCCAAGACTCCAGCTCCCAAATCTTTCTCCACGATTTCCATCTTGATCATAGTCCTCTGATGAATAGGAACAGTCTTTTCAGTTTGGAAGATCAAGACCGAGATCGATAAGATCAAGAAATGAAGAGTTCGAAGTAGGGAGAGATTGTGATTGTACTGATCATGCAAAGGGGGCCAGAGAAGGGAGAAGAAAAGATATTCGACGAAAAGATTAGTGAGAGAAGATCAGGGTGAATGGAAAGATAAAAGTAGATGAGGCGATACAGGCATTGAACCTCTCACTCTGTGTGTATCGATTCCAACTCACATGGTTTAACCAGCCGCCATTGGTGGTGATTGTAGCTTGGTAAAGCAGAATGAACGCTTCGAATAGAAAACCAATCAAGATAGAAGAAACAGCCAAGGTTCTCCATCTATTTGAATTTTTGAATTCCAATCTATCTGAATGCTCCTTTCCGCTCTGTCCAAACCCGACGAATCTAAAGATGGCATCTAGATTTCCCCTACTTCTAAAACTGATGGATATTAGCCCAATCAAAAGCAAGACTCCAACATAAGCAGGTAAGACGTTGTTAAACAGATAATAAAGCACGAAGTCGTCTCTCTTGACGCAATAGACACAATCTAATAAAGGATTCGAACCGACCAGTAGATAGATAATTCTACCCTCAAATCTAGATAGTCTCTCTAATAAAAGTTGTAATGAAGTGATGTCTTGATGATTTGAGGATAGACCTAGCGATGAATAGGGAAGTAAGGATCTTGGTGGATCTTCTAGAGATAAGAGAGTGGATCGAATGGATGAAGTCGATTGATTGATTGAGAATTGTGACTTGAAAATGTCTGAGGTTGGGTTGAATATCCGAGATGTCAGTTGGTAGAATTGATAGATTGAATGGAGTAGGACTGAGAAATGGAATAGAATCGAAGTTGGAGAGGATTTGTTCGGTAGTAGAGTGACTTGCAAGGTTCGCTTCTTGCTTGTGATCGATCGCACTTTGCGGAAGACGATAGGTCCAACGAGAATCAGTAGAAAGGCATAGACACCTGACATGGCTAGTAGAGGCAAAAAGAAGAAGAAGTTGAGGTTGGAAAGTTAGGTTCTGGGAGATGATCACAAGGAATGGAAGCACCCTTGGAACGAAAAACCAAGACCCGATTCAACCTTTATCGATCTTTGAAAAGATGAATAACATCTGATCAAGAGGTCTGGTTTGCAAGGTGAAAGACAGGACAATCGAAGTTGGTGATCCATCTTTCGAGAAACTTCAATCTTGACTAGCTCTACTCTGCCTTTCTTGAAATTCGAGTGAACATGATATGAAATACGACGACAGGAATCTAGCGAAGAAAACTCTCTGACCAGAATCCTGAGAATTCTTATCTCACTTTTGTCCAATCTTCCAAGACTAACCAGCGATTCAATTGGACAAGGACTGTACTCACTTGGGCGCTCTCTCCCCCCTCTCTCTGTGCTATTCTGAGATCTGGTACTTAATGCTGAATCTTCTTTGTCTCCTTCGGAAGGTCAGCTGGTTCAAGACGCAGTAGAGCCTCAAATAGCGTTGAAGATTGTTGGATCCAAGTTGCTCTTCGGCCCTCAAAGTGCAGATTTGGACGAGGTGACTGGAGTTCCTTTCAAGTGATAAGAAGCAGTAAAAGATTCAAGTCGTAGATTCTAGCTGGATTGGATTTGAGTTGAAAAGTCGCATCGACCTGTGATGGTCGAAAGAGAAGATCGACTTTCCCAAAACTTGTTCTTCTTGAACCCACAACATCTCTTTCCACTCAATCGACAAGTTCAAGATCAAAGATGGATCAACTTCATTCAGAAATCCTTCTGTCAATCTTCAAAAACCTCAGTTCCATCGACATGGTTCCAGTCAGAGCCGTCTGTCGCAACTTCTTAGAAATCATCGATCAAAATAAGAGTCTCTGGAGACATCTCGTTCTACCAGACAGCGAGCAAGGCGGTTGGGACTCAAAGATCTTGGATTTGTGGGATGAGAAGAGTGCAAGCAGTCTAAAGGAGATATCAATGAAGGTCAAATTGGAGGAAGATGAGTTGAATCCTTTCATCAAAACCCTAGAACAATCAAAAGAGACTCTTCAAATCTGTACCATCTCTGTGGGTTTCAAGCAAACAATTCCTGACGCACCTGTGCTATTCATGCGGAAAAGATACTCTGAAGCATGGTCTGCTCTGGTTCAACTCGCATTGGTGCTGCCAAAGGTGGTAGACCTTAGAGTCATGGATTTCAACTCTATTCACTCCGTGCAACTAGTTGAAAACAAGGTCCAAGAGCAAAAGAATGCAGGTTTGAGAATTCTTTGGCTCAAAACAGGATCGCAGGTCATATCCAAAATGATGAAGTCACAACTTTTGAACACGCTAGTCTCACTGAAGTTGGAGTTTGCTTTTCCTAAATCTTCAGAATTGAGAGCGGTTTTGGAAGGATCCTCTCAAATGTTGAAGCATCTTTATCTCGATTTACCAGAAGAGAAAAAAGTTGCAGAAGTGTTGGAGTTTCCCCTGCTCGAGTGTCTAGAAACCTATTCGGGCATGTTGTTCTTTCGGGATGGCCCTTTTTTCCCTCCGTGGATAAAGGTTCCTATCACCAGCATTGTCATCTGTGATTGTATTACAGAGTTGCCATCAGTTTCAAGACTCTGGCTTAAAGCTCTGTACTTACACTTACTTCCGGATCTTGGTTTCAGAGCTCCGAGAATGGAGGAGTTAAGAATTGATTCTAGCTCGAATCTCACCAACCAAGTTCTCCCGTTGCTACATCAAAGGAAGAAGAATGTAGAGGAGCTGTTAGAAGTGGATGGCGTTAGAATGATCCCACTCAAGAGATTGGGAATCTGGTTCGACGCCTTCAGCTCGGAACAAATTGATCAATTGAGAGGTCTGGTGGATGAGGTCTTCGATCTCGAGAGTGTATCGATGGTGGTAGAAATCGAGATATAGGACTGACTTTTTGGTGTCGCTGAAGGTGAGTAACGAGGTTTCGATCATTATCTCAGATTCTCATTCCAACCTCGAGCTTATTCTTCTATTACCTTCCATCTTCACCTCATCTTCTCGAAGCAGTTCTGCCTTTCGACTCTCTCTGCGTCTTCTCAAGTCCCTCTCGGATCTATGAAAATGTATATGAATCATCAAGAAACCCAAAGGAAAGACGTTCGGTTGTTGGGGGAAGTCAACGACAAAGTTCCTTTCCGCCCAAAGTTTCTTTTGCCTCTCGTCAAATTTACTTCTTCCTTCCTTGTTTGCTTTTTCCTTTGTACTCTTTGTTGACCAAAAACTCAATCGGATCAGCAATCCTTAAGAAGCAAGTCAATACGATATGCCAAATGAGAGAACGAGAATACCAGTTCCTATAAGCTCTGAGAAGCAAAGTTGTACAGCTTTTACTGTTCTTTTCACCCAGATTCGTTTCTAAGCTCTTTCCGATGAAGAGTATGAGCAGTCGCTCAAGCCTTTCTGCCGATTGATCTTCATCTAGCCAGACTGGATTTCCCGTAGAGATCATCTTCAACTTCGCTTTTTGAAATCTCTCACGCTCTCTCAGGGAATGACGACCCACCTACCAAGATCTCTGAGGAATGACGAGGCCTTCAAACCGTTCGAAGTGGACTAGATCGGATAAAATCGAGTCTTTCCAGGGGCGACCTTGTGAAGAAAGAGTCGATGACGAGGGATGAAAGATTTCGACGTTGGCCTGACCATCAATAACCACCGAATTCGATGTCGTTCAGACTTGGTACCTCCAAGATCGCAGAGAATGACCAAAGCTCAATCGCTTTCTTTTCGTCCAGATCGACTGGAAACGAGTCTTTGAAGAAGAGTGCGAGTCAGGAAAGAGTAGTTGACGAGGAGTGATGAGACTTCTCTGAGAAAAGCCCACAGCAAATCAGGGATTGGACGCTCTTCGAACCTGCTACCTCCGAGCTCCCAGAGAATGACCGAGGCTCAATCGATTCTTGATCCTCTAGATCGACTGGAAACGAGTCTTTGAAGAGAAGAGTGAGTCGGTAACAGTCAACGACAAGCTTTCTCCCAAGGCTTCCCAGAACCTCTCAGGGAGTTGATGGTCAGCCAGCCAAGGTCAAGCCAGAATGAGCAAGAATGACCAAGCTCCAAACACTGTTCAAAGTAGTCTACTTCGAATCCATTTGAGTCTTTCCCGAAGAAAGCGGGTCGGAAAGAGTCGATGAGTCGATGGACCTTGAGCAGTTTTAGAGAGATACCATCAAGTCCCGAAAATCGTGGCACTCTCCCTGACTGTCTTCAGAGTGAGAACTTCGACAGAAGAGGTGCAGCCATAGCCATACGACTTCTCTAACGTCTTGGTCCAAAGGGTTCTTTGTTCGTCAGTCTTCAGTGTCCTTGACTTTTCTCATTCCCTCTCTAGGTTTGCGCCCATGAGTAGCAGAAAGATACTCAATCAACTTGATTTTGATAGACTGTGTTCATCTCTCTAGGGTCGAGGCCCATTCAGAGATTTGCGTAGTTGATAGACTCGGTCCACCACTCTCTAGAGACGACTTAAGCTCATTCAGAGTAGCAGGCTGGTCGCTTTTTTTGATAGCAGGATAAAGACACAGCTTGGATGTAGTTTGTCGTTATGATATGTCGGTATAGTTTGTCGTCATAATGTCGTTATAAGGTCGTTGTAAGGTCGTTATGTTATAGACTTGTCAGGGTCATTAGAATTGTTAAAAGAGACGATTGCTCCAATCCTTCTTCTCGATTGTGAGTCGAAAAGAAGAACTGGAACAGTTAGGTTGCTCCAGAATACCAGGTCTTACGCACTAGGTGCCTCACTGCCTAGCTCATGGAAAGGTCAAACTTCATCGATGGCACAGATCAGATCTGTGCCTACATACGGTATTTAGCCGTATATCTCTTAGGGAAAGCAAAATCCGAATTAATCACTTTTACTGTCATATTAGATTGCATTTAGCCTTATCACTAATAATCAGAGTCGTCCTGAAGAACCTTCTCTCGCCACCCCCATAGGAGGCAAGGCTTCGGTGCAGGTCAAAGGTTTCTGACCCCCTTTTCACGTAAATCAATCATTTACTCGAAATTTCTGGGGACAACAAGAAAATCTGTGAGAATGAAATCGATGCAGAATTGACTCAAGATCTCGATTCCAGAGTCGGTTCGAGGCTCAGAGAAATGTAGAGGAAATGGGAGACTAGAGGCATGTGTTTTTGGGCGACATGAAGTGCGAACACTTTTCAAGACCCAGTCACACATTCTTAGTTCCGGTTCGATTCCCGGCCAGGATCAAAAATTTAGCACATTTTTGTTCTCTGATTTTCTCTTTCCGATCGCTTCCAGGTCTCTTTTCGACGCTTTTCGAGCTCTGGACGAACGCTGGAAGGATTCTGGGAGGGAGAGAGAAATCCGATCGTCATTGGCCACGGCTAGCTATGGAGAGTTTCGGTAGACCTTTGAGTCGGCGCTGGAGCTGAACTGTTTTAGATTAATCCCATCGGATGATTTACAGAAGTTGACGTTCGAGTAATTGAGAAGAGAGTCCAAAGGAGAGAGTTTGCTCTGGAAGTCATCTCGTCGCCACTTCTTGCATGAGACTCATGGAGATTCAAGACGAGAGGTCAATGAGAGACTCTCTGAAAACTTCCAGATGCAGATAAAAGGGATGAAAGATCGAAATGGAGGGCGAGAAAGGACGAAAGAACGTGATTTTTGGGGCCCGATTTTCCAAAAGTCCAAATCTCGACAGACGATTTGTGGGCTTGAGAGAAAATCGAGTCCTTTTGGCCTCTGCGAGAAGGATGCAGAGAGGGACGCTCCATCCGAGGTTTTTTACAGATTTTTGATATCGTTCTCAATCCAAATGAGGGAGTGAAAGAAGCCGAGAGAGGGTTCAAAAGCTGACAGGCGTCGAAAACCCTCACCCGCAAATTTCGACAGAGACTTCTTTCCTGTTCATCTCCTTCATCATAGATCTCGTTCTCCCTAATGAAGTTCCCAAAGAAAAGCTTCATTCACTTCAATGCTGGAGACTTCGAGGGCTTCAGTGATGCTCTCTCCTACGATTTTCCTTCAACCAAGCTTTGACGTCCGACCGAAAAAAGACGACAAAGCCTTGAACGACCCAGTTGTCTCTGTCTTGGGCGAATGGAATGGGGCAGCTCTTCAACACATTCGACAGGTGAGGTCCTTTCTTGAGAGAAATCTTAAAGATAAAGATTGCATTTATCTACAACGGTAAACATCTAGGTAACAGAGGAATGAAAGATGAACGTTCAAAAGCGGACAAGAGGAAGCAGCCGAATGATCGAATGGACAAGGTACACAAGAATATCGAGAAAGTAGTGAGGCAGAGAAAGAAGTAGACGGGACGGAAGCATTGGCGCGTTTTGATCAAAGGTAGAAATTTCTTCGAGAGACTCCCATTCTTGGCTGTTAGTTGAGGAACGAGAGAAGAGACGCAAGGAATCAATTGAGATAGAAGAAAGCGAAGAGGAACAGCGAGGGAGTGGGAGTTTGGGAAAGAAAGAGAATAGTAGGTCAGACATCGCATCGTCAAAATGGGAGAAGGGGGACGTGAAGTAGATCGAGCCTTCCAGAAAGACTACGACCTGCACTTATGAATATGAAGACAGTAACTCACCTTCCATTCAAACTCAACACCAGCTTCTTCTTGGGTACCTCTTCCAGTTCTTTTCCTCTTTCCATTACTTGTCGATGCCTCATTTTGACCTTTCTTCCCACCATCAATTTCCTCTCCTTCCAAAACTTTCCCATCATCAACTTCTTCTCTAGCTTTCCTTTCCTCTTCTTCCTCTTCTTTTCTACTCGAATCTTTACCATCGAAATGATATTCTCCATCCCATTCACCACTTCCTTTAGGTAAACCTTTATACAATTTCCTCAATTTCAAAGTAAATCTGGGACCAATCTCTTGTAATTTGGCTCTATTCTCAGATTTAAATTCATATCTATGTCTTCTAAAAAACAGGAAATCTCTTTGATTGTGAGCTGTAATGACTTGTCTACCTTCCAATTCAGGAACTTTAGGAAACAAATTTTGAAAAATCTTTCCAATTGAAATACCTAAAGAAGTTGTGAAATTGTTCAAAATCAATTCTGGAGTATGACCTGTAGATCTAGCATGACCATAAATCTCTTTACCGAAAGATAAAGAAGTCAATCTAAAGAAAGCAGTTGGACCATCGGGTAAAGAAACCAAAGTTAAAGAGACTGGAATCTTCTTATCTTCTCCAATGACTATCAAAGCATTATAACCTCTAGTCCTTGCCCAACCTGATATTTTCCCAATTCCAGCTCCTTTGGCTTTGGATCTAGCTCGATATTCAGCTCCGGGAAAGATGGAAAGTAGTTCTGAAACAAACTCTCTAACTCTGGTTGAAGGATGGGATCTTGCATTTGCTGAACTTAGATGAGGTGAGGTTGAATTTGATGGTAGAGATGTGGTGATCAATAGAGCTGGAGGTGCATGAGGATCATCGAATTCATCAGTTTCTGCTTGTTGAGGAATTGAATCCTCTTGTTCTTCTTCATCTAGTAAAGAAGTAGAGGTGGATGGACCTGGACCATCGTGAGTGTTTGGAGCTGCGATGATCGAATTGTTGGCTAGACGAGTGTTCTCGATTGTCCTTGGAACATTTGCAGCTAGTCTTGCCTGTAATAAGAGAAATCGAGGAGAAAAGAGAAGGCAAGGAGATGAGAAACTTGCAGGGATTGAATGACATTTCGAACCTTTCAATGAGCCTTCCCTCTTTTCAGCTTTACACTTAGCCAGTGAGATTAATAACTGAGTGCTCTCTGATTCCTTGTCAAGCATCGGATCTGAAGCAGAAGGCTACAAAGTGGCAGACTTGCTTCTCTCTCTGCTTCGAACTCTACTTTTTTTGCCCATCTCTTCGAGCTCTCTGCCACTTTCTGAATCTCATTCTCGACACTATCACTTTGTAGGGCTTGGACCTAACTACCAATGACCAATTTCCACTCACTCTCTTCTTTTCTTTTCCGCCTTCTTCCTTTTCTTCCTGGGCTCTCTTTATTCTCTTTTCCAACTTTGCCTTTGCCTTATCCTTTGCATGTTTCCTATAAACTTCCTGTCTCTTGATCTTGTTGCCAATATGAGTCACTGAGCCTGAAGCAGTCGATTCTTCAATTGATTTAGGCATAATTTGCTTAAAAGATGTTGGATGGGTTGATGGAGTTTTTGGCAAGAAGATTGAAAAAAGTTAATCTCTCTTCTTGACCAAAAGCGACCAAGTCTATCGATCTTCCTTAAATCATGACTCTGCAAAATGATCTGGAATCATTGAATCTAGAATCGAATAAAGCAGCTGAAACTTCAAATCCAATCTCGAAAGCATCATCGAATCAATCAAAGAGTCGAAGCAATCGAGAAGCAGCTTCTCCTTCTGTCAAGTTATCCAAAGCTCTCTCTTATCTTCTCAGACATGGAGCTGAAAAGGAGAAACTCAAAATCAGACAAGATGGTTTCGTAAAGATTGATGACATCTTGAAATCAAACAGAGTCAAAGGAATCGAAATGCCTTTGCCCAAAGATCAAGGTCAAGTGGATCAATCAGATTCAAAAAAGTCAAAAAAGAACTCGAGATCTCCAAATATAGACGACATTTTGGAGGTGGTGAATGAGAATGAGAAAAAGAGATTCGAGATATTGGAACAAGAAGAGAAGCATGAAGAAAGTGAGACAGGAGATGGAAATCAGACCAAAGGAAAAGGTAAATCGACTTCCAAGAGTAGCAATCTTTGGATTAGAGCCGTTCAAGGTCATAGTCTGGCACAGGTGAGTTACTCAGAAAACTCATTATAGTATTCTCATCAAGTATGGAGCGCAAATCGATGCTGATAGCCAGACTCGAGCTTTAGGAGATAGAAGTAACCAACTTTCTTCTTGCATCATAAGATCTATCTAGAACATCTATCCAAAGCTCGCTTGGAGCTCTTTTGTATCAAGAAACCAAGTTGGATAAGACTTCTTTCATCTGAAGTTAGATAGAGCGGTCAAAGGCTGACATCCCTACCCTTGGCTTTCCATCTCTCTCCTCTTTACTTTCTCAATTAGGTCTCAGCTCTCTCTCACACACCTCTCACCTTGGAAAGCCTCTCACTACTCAATAGCAAAGGTTCATCAAGTCCAATCGTAATCCATGGAACCTCTCTTCAGTCATGGGAATTGATTCGGAAAAGCAAAGGTCTCTCCACAATGAAACGAAATCACATCCATCTGGCTAGAGGTTTGCCTGAAGGTTTCAAATTCAACCTCGAATCTTTCAATCCCGATATTCAGATAGATCCTTCAACTCAAAGTACGAAAGAAGACAAAAGGCTGAAGGCAGTTCTACAAGAAGAAGGAGAGGGAGATGGGAAACAGAAAGACGAAGATCAAGACAAAATCATCTCTGGAATGAGACTCAATTCTCAAGTGCTCATCTTTATAGACATTCAAAAGGCTATTGAGGATGGAATCGAATTCTTCTTGAGTCAGAATGGCGTGGTTTTGACTCCTGGAATTACGAAACAGGAAGGAGATCGAAGCGAAGAAGTGGGAAAGGCAGAACAGAAACGAGAAGGAATTTTGTCGATGAAGTACTTTGAAAAGGTCTTGAGTAGGAGTGGAGAAGTGATTTGGAAACCGGAAGGAGAGCAGGAGAAACTTGTATAGTAAGATTGCAGAATAGATGCTCAAATCGAGTGACCTTTTCCTTTTACTGAACACATATCTTGCTTGACCGAGTGAGACGAGGAGATACCGCTGATTTCTTTCCTTTCACTTGCAGATTGTCAGAATCCAATATCGTTGAATGTCTATAAAATTCCTAGCAATCTCTGAAGAAGAAGACGAACACGCGAGAGAATGGAAAGAGAGAAAGGAAAGGTTTCAGCTGCTAAGAAGCGATCTTGATGTCGTCTATTTGATCCAAAGAGTCAGATTCGATATGAAGAAAGGGCAAAAGAAGTGAAGCTCGAAGATTGAAAACTCACCCCATAATGAACGTAGATCTCAAATCTCAACTTCGAGTTCGAAAGGAAGCGTTTCCGAATCCACCAGCTCCTGAACTTCCGTTTTCAAGCCCTCTGCTTCCCAGGACGGTAATTTCTGAAATGGAACAACCAATTTTCTTATTGGTCTCATCTTGATCCCATTCACCTCCAACCCAGCCTCGCTGTTCTCCCTTCGTCGACGGAGAGAGAGCAGTAAGCGAGAGGCGTCCATGTTCCCGAGATCACCCTTTTTACCCACACTATCAATTCTCAATATCTCCAGTGAAGGACAAAATCTTTCCAACAGCTCCCAATCGGAAACACAACTACCAGTCCACAGCTCTGAGATGCTAGGTAAACGGGAAGGAATTTTGGCTCTTGCCATCACTTTGCATGTAGAAGCAATTCTGAAAGAAGACAGGAAGTCGGCTCGAGGACTTGTGTACCTTAACTCCATAACTTCGAGGCAAGTTAAATCTAGAGGACTG
This sequence comes from Hemileia vastatrix, assembly GCA_030280995.1. Taxonomy (NCBI): domain Eukaryota; kingdom Fungi; phylum Basidiomycota; class Pucciniomycetes; order Pucciniales; family Zaghouaniaceae; genus Hemileia; species Hemileia vastatrix. Next base: position 35,859 of record JASXTE010000215.1, on the reverse strand, counting down.
ACCTTCCCGAAAGCTGTTGGATCAAAAATATGGATGCCTAGGTGCTTCAGAGTTCGAGAACATCTTTCCAAAAGTTTTGACCATTTCGTAGAGGTTGTACCGCACACTATGAACAAAGAACTGAGATTCCTGCAGAAGTCTAAACCCTGATCTGTTGAAGGTAAACGAAAAGCCCAGAGCACTTGAAGGCCTTCCGTTCTCTTCTTTCCTGATCTTGCACCGTCCTTGAGTTGAACCTCTGGAGTGATGCATCTTTCAGTGTTCAATACCCTGCAGTCTACTAAATTGGGAAACTGCTCGATGGGTAAGAAATTCTCATCATTATGATATTCTCCATATTGATCATCTATATTGAGAGTCTGAAGGGTGTGCTTGGATCTTAAGAGCGACTCGATGAGATGATCCTTGTCCTTTGTCTTCAACTCTATGGTTTTGAGGTTGACTTCTACCATCGTACTTTGACTCTTGCTATCGAATTGATCTAAAGCGGAAGGATCGTAATCATCCATCACTTCCGTCAGAACCAAAGATCTCCAATTTCTCTTGCTTCCATCAATGACGTCTAAGTATTGTCTCCCGATTCTCCTAGCGCTAACCATGTCCTTTGAATCCAAGCATAGAAAGATGTTCTGTAGCAGCTCTGGTGTTAATCGATCCATTTTTGAAGAGATTTCGAGATTTGAAGTGGTTATTGGTAAAAGAAGGAAGAAATTTTGGTCAAGACTTTCCCAACTCTACCCAACTCCACTCCATTCACTTCAAAGATGGCTCCAAAAAAGGCTGGCGAACCAGCTGCTGAAGGAACTCGTAAATCCTCCAGAGTGACCTCCAAACCAGCTGAAACGACTGCAACTCCATCCGCTGCTGCCAAAGCCAAAGCTGCACCAAAGAGAAAGGCTGAAGAAGATCCAGAATCCAAAGATGATGAACCAAAGAAGAAGACAGCTCCTGCTTCAAAGGGAAAAGCAGCTTCATCTGCAACTACTTCTCAATTGAAAGTTGGTGATGCACTTCCAAATGAAACCTTGGTAGATGAAGAAGGCAAAGACATCGTCATTTCAGGTGAGTCGATTGTAGTTGAACGAGATCCAGATCTAGATAAGCAATGGCTCTCCTTGGAATGTTCTGACTGCATGCACGCGTTCGATCTATAAAGTTGGGTGGAATAGGAAACGATGAATCAGAATTCGCGTTGGATATGACGTGTTGGGAAAGGGATGAAGAGCTGCTGTTGTTTGAGACCTAGATCAACGAAGCCTCTCTGATCACTGATCTCTCTTCTGTTCCTGTTTGGTCTCTCCTCTCTGTCTCAGACTTGAAGAAGTGTGTCATTTTCTCTTATCCAAAGGTGAGTAGCAGTTGCTGAAAGAAGCTTTGTTCGAGATTCTCCCTGCGAATCCACTTCATCTGAACGAAGACTCATTCCTCTCTTCTGGTTTCCCTTTCCTTTGAATCCTCTCAGGCTAACACTAGTGGATGTACAAAACAAGGACAATGTTACAGAGATGCTTACTCAGCTTGGCAAGAATTAGGTTTCGAAGTTTTCGGTCTCAGCAACGACAATCCAACTCCTTTGAAAACTTGGAAGACCAAACAAAACTTCCAATATAGATTGATTTCCGACCCAAAGAGAGTCTTGATCAAGGCTTTGACTGGATCCGATACTCAAACCAAGAGAAGGTGAGTGCATGACAGAATGAAGTTCAGAGATTCAAGAAGCAAAAGATCGAGATTCCTAGCTCATTCAACTTTCTCTTCACTTGACTTTTCTCTTCTCTCCTCAGTCATTTTGTCGTCGACTCTGAAGGGAAACTAGCTCAGATCTCCGTCAGCGTCAAGCCTGCTGAAAGTAGCGACTCCGCTTTAGAATTTGCCAAAACTCTCTGAGTCTTGATCGGCTATTGTCCTTTGTTGTTTGCTAATATTTACTTCATATTCTAACTTAATCGATATACTATTTGATTCATATCTCTTTGCATTCCGTGATCTGTGTTTACTTTGCTCTACTTCGAAATCAGCAAAGACCAGTGTCTCTTTCACAATCCTTGGATGCAAAAGAAAGACAGGGAGAAAGCTCTCGAATGCTCTCTGTACCCGAGATTCCAATGTATAAAAGAATCAGAACGGAGTATAGAAGAAGAACGTCCTCAACCAGGCTTGTAAGATTTGAAGTACCTCTGTTGCTATTTCTCACTACTTCTAGATCGAACTCAATTCTTCCTTTTCTTCGCGGAGCTTTCGCTTGTCCATTTCTTTTCAAGGGAACACTCGATCATTCTAGTCAAGGCTCCGTTAACTCGGAATTTACGTGAAGCAAAGGAGGAAGAAGAATACAATTCAGGACTCGGTGCGAATGAGATTCTCACTTTGGGAAATCGTTATTGAACTCTCTTCCGATCAACATCCTCCTGATCTCCTGAGTCCCGGCCCCGACAGTGTAGAGACGAGCGTCCCTGAGCATTCTAGCGACGGGGTATTCTGCAGAAAGTAAAGCGAAGGGATGAAATGAGAAAACAGAAGGATAGAGAGTCGCCAGTAAGAGATCTATCGATAGAAGGAATAATTGAGGAAATCAAAGCTGATTATAGACATTGAACTCACCATTGATATAGCCATTACCTCCCAAAGCTTGCATAGCTTCCATGGTAACCTCAACGGCTCTGTCCGAACTATAAAGAATGACACCAGCGCAATCCTAAGAGAGAGAGAGAGAGAAAGATTTGGGTGTAAGAAGGTTTCAAAAAAACTACTCCATTCTTAGAGATCTTGTTCAAAGAGAAAAATAAAGTGTGACCTGTTGATTAGTAGATCGCTGTTCATTACTCACCCTTCTGCTTAATTCGCCTCTATCACAAGCTCTTCCAACAGCGTAAACGTAAGATCTACTGGCGCTCAACTTGGTGTACATGTCAGCAATCTTTGCCTGCATCAATTGGAATTCCCCAATCCTCTGACCGAATTGCTTACGTTGATGCATGTAATCGACTGCGTAATCGAAAGCTGATTGCATGAGACTGTTGAAGTTAATGAGAGAGGCGAAAGAGGGTCACAAAGTGATCTATAGGATTGAAGCAACAATCTTGCAAACTCATTTTGTCTTTCTCTACGATAAAGTTCATTCTCTTTCCCTTGATTTACTCACCCCAAAGGCCCACCCGAAAGAACCAAACGTTCCAAATCCAAACCAGACATCAAAACAGCCGCACCTTTACCAACTTGACCCAGAACATTTTCCTCTGGAACTTCCAAATTCTCGAAAACCAATTCACAAGTATCCGAACCTCTCATTCCAACCTTATCCAATTTCTGATGACTTTCGAATCCTTTAGTAGTACCATGTTTCGCATCTCTTTCAACAATGAAAGCAGTAATACCTTTAGAACCAGCTTTTGGATCAGTTTTGGCATAAATTACAAAAGTCGAAGCTACAGGACCATTTGTGATCCAAAATTTACCTCCATTTAAAATATATCTATCGCCTTTTTTGATGGCGGTGGTTTTCATTGAAACTACATCGGATCCACTACCCGGTTCTGACATTGCTAAAGCTCCGATTTTCTTGCCTGAAATTAAATCTGGTAGATATTTTGCTCTTTGGGATGCAGTACCATTTTTTCGGATTTGGTTTACACAGAGGTTTGAATGAGCTCCGTAGGATAAAGCTAGAGAACCAGAAGCTCGAGAGAGCTCTGAGAAAGATGTGAAGAGAAGGAGAGAAGAGAAGGGTGGAAATTGATCAGAGAAAGGTTTCAATGAGAGATCTGTTTTGAAAACTGAGTAATAAGATCAAAAGTTTGGGAAAGATCAGAGAAGAATCAAGTCCTGGAAGAGCAACACGGCTCACACGGGAAGAGAAGGTGAGCAATTCTCCAAGAAGTAGCACAAGAGAACACAAATCCTCTCTACCTATCTCTTTTGATGTAAAGTTTGAATCCAAAGACCGATTCTCCTTCCAAAATAGGATCTCTCTCTACGAAAAAGAGGCAAAGTCTTCTGATCTCTACCTCATCCCATCTATCGACTTGTCTAACTTTCTGCTCTCTCCTTTGTCATCTCTCACTCTCTGTCTCTCCATACTAACCTTCCATGACCATAGTATGTTCCAAATAACCCTTTCCCAATCCACCATCCTCTTCAGGCACAGTGATACCCAACAAACCCATTTCACCCATTTTCTCCCAAAGGTCTAGAGGGGATTTATTTTCTCTATCTATTTCTTGAGCTCTTGGTTCAACTTCTGCTTTTGAGAAGTTTCTTACTGCTTCCAGTAATTCACTTTGATCATCGGTTAAGGAAGCTAGAGATGGAGAATAGAAAGAATGTAGAGATCGAATTGTGGGGAGAGAGAGAGAAGATGATCTTGAGAGAGATAGGGTTGAAGTGGATGATCGAGTCAAAGTACGACGTATTGAAGAGGAAAGAGTTGGTAGAAACATTCTTCAAGATGATGATGTTGTTGGTTAGAAGTCAAAAAGGGAAAAGTGAGAATTTCTAGAACAAGGCCAAAAGGAAGAGGAGAAAGCGCCGATAGGCCAAACCGTCAAATGACCTTCTTGACATTTTTCTTCCTCTTTCTTTTCTGAATTTCATCTTTCTTTTCTTTTCCTAACATCTACTTCTACTTTTACTTCTACCTCTTGTTAGAAGATGTACGCCAGCATTCGAAAATTGTCGAATGCGACTTTGCACTCTAATCAGTCCAAGTCGCTTATCTCGAATCCAAGATTCATCTCTTCAGTCTCAAGATCCAACACTTCCACTCACAAGCTGAATTCTAATATCAAATCTTCAAGATGTTATTCAACTCCAACTTCTACTCCACTCTCGACTTCAAGCAATCCACCAATCTCATCCTTGAATTCCGTCCCCAGATCTGAGATCCCTCTACAACATCCTCTTCCTACAAAGATCTTGATCGCAAACAGAGGTGAGATAGCTTGTAGAATCGCTAGGACTTGTAGGAAACTGGGTATCAAAACTGTAGCTGTCTTTAGTGAGGCTGATAGAGACGCAATGCATGTAAAAGCTGTGAGTAACTACACGACCAGAAGGTAGAGCTCCTACTCACATTGAGCAAGAGGAGGCTATTTCCATAGAGTACCAGGTTCTGAAGGCTTGTTGACCGGAAGAGATTCGACGAGGTACGGTTAAGGAAAGAGAGATGGAAGGACCAAGGATTCTCTGTCAATTCAATCCTGCCTCTCTGTCATTTCCCAAATCAGATAGATTCACTCTGTCTCTTCTCTACCATTCTATGAGAACTCGAAAATAGTCTCTCCTGAATCTTAGGAAGAGAGGTCAGAATGGTCGATCGGAATGCGAGCCTGCTTTGATACCTTTTCAAGAAGTGTTGTACTCTTCTGTCTCTTCTTGTCTTTCCTACTACTTGTTTTCTCATTGCGAAAGCGAAATCTGACCTTCTGTTTCTCAATTTTCACATTCTGACTTCTTTTATCCTGTCTTCTCTTTGCATTGCGTTGCTTTTTTCTCTCTGGACAGGCCGATGAAGCTTATTGTATTGGACCAGCTCAATCTTCGGATTCCTACCTCAGAATGGATAGGATCATTCAAGTGGCTAAACAGAGTGGAGCTCAGGTGAGATTATAGGAGAAGCACACGGGCCTTCACGAAGGAAAATTTCTCTTCGAGAGAAGATCATTCGGATTTTGGAGGTCAATGATTTTCTTTCAATCTCTCGCGCTTTCAATCATTAACATTGACCAATCTTCTCTCTCATCTTCTCTTCCCCATTCCCTTTTCTATCTCAGCAAATTCATCCAGGATATGGTTTCCTATCCGAAAATTCCACCTTTGCATCCCTCTTAGCATCTGAAGGTTTGATTTTCATGGGACCTCCATCTTCAGCCATAGATTCTATGGGATCTAAATCTCATTCCAAAGAAATCATGTTGAATGCTGGAGTTCCATGTGTTCCAGGTTATCATGGAACAGAACAAAGTTATGAGGAATTGAAGGAGAGAGCTAAAGAAGTTGGTTATCCTTTGATGATCAAGGCTGTAAAAGGTGGAGGTGGGAAAGGAATGAGAATCGTTGAAAAGGAAGAGGAATTTGAACAACAGTTGGTATCTGCTAGGAGAGAGGCTGATAAGGTTAGTCTCAGGATAGAGAAGTTGAAGTGAGGTCAGGTTGTCTTTTGAGTTGGATTGAAGCTTTTGATTGACCTATCTCTCGATTCTTCTCTTTTCTTTCCACTACTACTCTCCTTTTACATTCTTCTACCTCTTTCCATCTTCGTACGATCCCCATCCCCATCTATTCTATCAGGCATTCGGTGACACCAACGTCCTAATCGAACGTTATCTTACAAATCCAAGACATGTAGAAGTTCAAATCTTTTCAGATTCTTTTGGAAATTCAGTCTACATTTGGGAAAGGGACTGTTCAGTTCAAAGAAGACATCAAAAGATCATTGAAGAAGCTCCAGCTCCTAATTTGTCACCTGAATTGAGAAAAGATTTGGGTGAGAAAGCTTGTGCAGCTGCCAAAGCTGTCGGTTATGTTGGAGCTGGAACTGTAGAATTCATCTTGGATGAAAAGAGTGGAGAGTTCTTCTTTATGGAAATGAATACTAGATTGCAGGTGAGTTTTCGGATTGTAGAAAGTGGTGTGAGAGTTGATATGAGAATCAAAGATTTGAACTTTTTTATATCTCTCTTTATTCTGATTGGTCAAACAGGTCGAACATCCAGTTTCCGAAATGATTTCAGGTCTAGATTTAGTAGAATGGCAACTAATCATAGCCTCAGGAAATCCTCTTCCACTAACTCAAGATCAAATCCCATTTTCAGGTCATTCCTTCGAAGCTCGTATTTATGCCGAAAACACTAGAAATGGTTTCTTACCAGATGTTGGACATTTATCCTATGTTTCTTTACCAGAATTATCAGAAAATGTCAGAATTGATACAGGTTTCGATAAAGGAGATGACGTCTCAGTTCATTATGATTCAATGATTTCGAAATTAATAGTCAAAGGTAGAGATAGAAATGAAGCTTTGATGCTTTTGAAGAAAGCTTTGAGTGAATATAAAATCGTTGGAACTAATACCAATATTGAGTTTTTGAGTAATTTAGTTAGACATGAAGCTTTTGTTAGAGGTGAAGTCGAGACTGGATTTATTCAGGTGAGTTGGCTGAATTGACGATTTCAATTCGAAGTTGCTGAAAGGACTTCAGTTTCGAAATGACTTTCTTGCAAGAAAAGCTTTTATTCTGATTCTTTCGACTGCATTCTCTTTCGCACACATCAACTGATCTACAGAAATACGGCCACGAACTTCAACCACCGCTACCAATCCCATCTTCGAGTTCTTTGATTCAAGCAGCACTTTATCTCTATCTTCGAGACTCAAGCTCCAATTCATCATCACAAGGCACGCAAGCTTCCACTCCGTCATTGTCAGCCTGGACAAATTCAAGTCTCAACTCCTTCAGAATCTCAAGTACGAGCGTTCAAAGTCAGAAGATTCACCTTTTACAGAAGGGAAAGAAGTTCCCTTCTTCATCTACTTCGGATGGTAAAATCATGGATACAATTGCAGAGATCAATATCAAACCAGAAGGTCAAAATCGAGATAAATTCTCAATAGAAGTCAAGAAATTGACTTTCGATTCCACAAAAGAGATTCCATTGAAGGAATTGACTGAATCTCAAGAGGTCGAAACTTTCAATGACATTTCTACAGAACAGAAGTCTGATAATCATGGTGGATTTGAAATCCTAACCTCTGGTTCATCATCATCATCATCGAATGAAGAAACTTATCCAACTTCTCTAAATCAAACCACCATCATTTCTCGTCTACCAAACCTTTTAACCAATTCCAAATCTTCAATTTCTACCATTTCTGAAAGATTGGATCTCTTTGATCAATCGGTCAATTCCAAAACAAAGGAAAGTGAATTCCATCCAAATCAAATCGAATTACAGGTTTTAGAACCTGAATGGTTGAAAGAGATTTTGGGTAAGAAAGCAGCTTCTAAAGGAAGTGTTCAAGCTCCTATGCCTAGTAAGGTGGTTGAGGTCAGATGTAAGGTTGGGGATGAGGTTAAGGAAGGGGATGTCTTGGTCGTTTTGGAAGCTATGAAGGTGAGTTCGCAACGCTGAGACGATGGAAGACGCAATTGGAGAGAGAGAAAAGAAGCAGCGATGATTATCCCTGGGATCTCATCGATGCTGACTTTGAATCTTCTTTCTTTTCTTCGCACGTCCTGTTAATCCCCTTTCCCTTCTTCTGTGCAGACGGAACACGTCTTGAGAGCACCAAAGGACGGAAAGGTGAAACGATTGGCAGCTGCCTCTCCTGGAGAAATGGTAGCCGAAGGTCTGGAGCTGGTCGTCTTTGAGGAATCGGAAGACGAGTAGGGAATGAGATCATCGTTGCTGTTCCTCTGATGGGAAAGGAAGCTTAGGATAGATAGGGAAAGGAGAGAGAGAAATTGACGGTAGAGATCTTGGAATGTCAAGCAGACCTTCTCTCGCCTGGTTTTCGATGCAAATTTTTCTACTCGCATCTCCGAATGAAATCTCGATGTCGAAATAATTGTTCGTTTGATGGAGTTTTGATTGCTTTTGGGAACGCAGGCTGCAGATCATCTCGCTCTTCGCCCAACGCCTTCGGTCAATAATAACTCGAATCCTGAATCTATCCCCATCATTAACGCAAGGTCGATACCTACGGCAATTCCCACAACTTGCAGATTCGGAGAAATTGAAACTGAAAAAGAAGGAGAGAATCCAACCTTGGATATCGGAGAGAGGCCATGTCTCACAGGAGTAAAGAAGGAGGATCATCTTCTGTGGATGCTTCTACTGACAATCCTTCAACTGATGATAGGAATGGATTGAATGGGAATGGACATCCAAATCCAAACCTAATTCTACCTCCTCTTACAAGTTCAAATCCACATCATTCCATTCAACATCAAGATCAAGGTGAAATCGAAGCAGATCGTTACAGACAGCATCACCTAAATCAAATCCATTACGATGCTTCTCAACCTCATCCAGACGATTATCATCATTACAATAGAAATCATCATCATCAACCACAACATCATATGCCTCCAAGGAGAAGGACTGCTTATCCTTTGGAAGAGAATCTTCAATTCTATCCTCCAACTTCCGATCATCCTCATCCTCATCATCATCCTAATCCTAACTTCCATCCAGATTCAATCATGCACCAAGATGGAAATCATTTACCTCCTCCTCAACATTATCATCCTTCAAATCCAGATTGGAACCCTTACAATTCAAACCATCAGCAACCTTCCTTTGATCAATTCAATCCGGACAACCTTGGAGGTGATTCCTCTTCTCATCTTCATCAACAGGAAGAAGTAGCTAGAACTGTGTTGGCTCCTCCTCCTTTGCTTAGAAATCAGGCTTGTTTGAGTTGTAGAAGGAGAAAAGTGAGTACGAGGCAGGTCGCAGCAGTTCCTTCTTATCTGTGACAGGCGTCTAGGGATGGAAAGCGAGAAAGACGATCTACGAACTCAAGCTGCGTTGGGACATTGAGAGTAGCTTCATATAATGTTGCTACATTGGATTCCAAGAGCTCTTCGAAGAGAAGGGAGATCGGATGGAGCGTTTCGATTGAAGCAACCTCACTCACACGCATCTCTCTACCTCTCTCTTTCCTCCCTCCGCTCGTTCCCTTTTTCAGATGAAATGCGATGCTGTCAGACCAGTATGCGGTACTTGTGCTCGTAGCAAAGCAGCGGCTGCCTCGGCAAAGCAAGGTCATGCTCCAGTCCCTCCTGGTCCTTGCGTCTACGAAACTGTCAAACCAAAAGTCAACAAAACAGCAACGACGACGAAGAGAAAGAGAAAATCAGCCAATCAAGAATCGAGTACGACTCCAACCACTTCAACTCCATCTCAGCCTCAAATCGATCCAGGTTACGTTCAACAATTGGAACAGAGGTTGAGAAGCATGCAAGAGATCATCGATCGTCAACATCATCCTCAACAAGGACCTAGATTCGATGGACCATCAGGGAATTCGAATCCAAGAAACAGAAGTTTCACTGAACCTGGTGGTCAATCAAATAGCTATCCGAGTAATGGTTCGAATTCTGGAAATTCAGATTATGGAGTTGATAATAATAACAGCAGTAACGGAAATTGGGCTAGAAATGGTGGTGGAAGTGCGAATGGGAATGGATTGAGATCTGTTCCGGCAACGACTATCGCAAACGACGTAGACAAAGATCAAGGTTCGGTACCAGTCTTTGGAATGCTGGCAAACGATAATACTGGACCGACCAAGAGAGTTAGAAGACAATTCCATACTAGAGCCATGCCACCTCCCTCTACTTCCTCAACAGTCAACAATAGAAGAGGTTCCGGAAATTCAAGCTATTCTCATCTTGGACCTTCACCTTCTGATTCTACTGGAGGAGGAGTAGCTGCAACTACAACTGCTCCTAGAATCAGTGGATCGGGTCCAGAACCAGATCCACTTTTAGAGATTCTTTTTCCAGGTTATCCTTCAGATTTACCCTCTCCAGATACAGTTCATCATTTAGCAGAAATCTTTTTCTCTCGTTGTCCTCTATCTTCTGCCATTCACAAACCAAGTTTCATGACCGGCTTATCTTTACCAATGAAGCATAGACAAAGACCAAATGAAGCTTTAGTTCATGCAATCATGGCAGTAGCTGCACCTTTGAGTCCTTACTTCGAAGGTAGTAGACCTTCAGTCAAGAGAGAAAGAATGAACAATCATCAACAACAACAGCAACAAAACGATCCTTATGGAAATAATCTTGGTAGAAAGGAATTATATGACCCAAGAGCTTCATCCTTTGCTGAATTCCATTTACAAAGATCACAAGCCAAACATGCAAGAGCTTTGACTCAACCACATTCTCCTTTGGATCGTTGTCATTCAGGTTTGATTTGTGCTTATATTCTATGGGGTACTACTAGATTCGTCGAAGCTTTTACTGAGAATGCTCAAGTTCAGAGAACTCTTTTACCAACTGGTTGACTAGATTAGGATTGAATAGGACCAAATATAGAGTTCCTGCTATCATTCCTCCACCTACTTGCGATGCTGAAGAACATGAAAGGAGATTGTTATTTTGGTGGTGTTATATTACTGACGTTTATAATGGTGGTGCTGGTTTCATGTGGGAACCTCTATTAGACGATAAAGGGATTATCACCACTTTACCTGCTGATACGGCTCTCATTCAGGCTGGGAGAGAACCTAAACCTAACCCTCAAACTTTGGAAAGTCCAGATCTCTTCACTACTGGTCACGTCGATGACTTTTCTCTTCACGTAAAGGTGAGTGAAGAACGAAAGTCTTTCTACTCGTTTTGTACTTCAAATAGTTGACTAACATCATGATGTTCTCTTCTTTCACTCTTACAGTCTTGTATTCTATTGAAAAAGGTTTACCTCTTACATTCTCGTTCTCCAGTCGAAGAAAACCATCTGAGAAAACCTCCAGGATTCAAAGCTATCGAAACTTCCATTATGGAATTCGTTCAATCTTTTCCTCCAGAAGATCCTTTCAGTCCAACAGTTTCAGTCGATAGACTGCTAGGTTGGTGTAATACTCAATTCGCTTTGGTCTTACTTCATGAACCTTTCATCACTAGTCCAGAATTGGAATGCGAAAGTTATGGAAAGGTTTCAGTAGCTGTCAATGGAACTTTAGCTGCTGTACAGAAATTGAGAGCTACTAGTTTCGATTTCGGTTTGCTTCATCCTCAATTGTTCTTGTGTTGGTTGGTGAGTAAGATTGAAATCGAGCACGAAAGACATTTGGAAACGACTTTTGAATCTCGTTCTTCGAAATCAAATTCTCGTCTGACTTTTCTGATTCGCTTTTCATTCCTTTTCCAGGTCGTTGGAAGGATGATCTGTAAGGAGATCGAGAGACAAAGAAGAGTCGGAGCTCCAGGAGAAGAAGCTGCTGCCGAAACTCTAGACGCTTTGGACATGATCATCTCTGCCCTCTATAGAGCTGCAGAATTCATCCCTTGTGCTGCTAGATGTTTCCATCTTCTTCAGAGGTTCAGATCTGGCAAGATCAGCGAAGAGATGTTGGGGTGAGTAGATGAGCGAGCTCGAGTCGAACAAGGGTAAGGCGATTCGAACGAGAAGAAAATGAAAATTCTGACGATTTGTCTCCTTTTCTTCTCAAATCAATTTCTCGACAGTGTCTGCATGTACGTCGAAGGTTTGATTCCCGTAGATGAAGACGACATCCTCTTCCCAGAAGACAACTTGCCTTCAGTTCCAGAAGCTCTAGTTCAACCTCAGAATCCAAATGGATATCCATCCAGTTCAGATCCAAGAGTAGTTTGGCAAACTCCAGGTTACGGGAATCCAAGCTATTACCCAAACAATCCAGATCCTTCGATGCAATATCCAGACGTCTCAAGTTATCCTTCGAGTTCAAATTACAATGGTGGTCGTGAAGCTCAACCAGGAATCAACGATCCAACGACAACAAGTGGAACTAATCCTGGTTCATCGAGACCTCCTCATTCGAATCAAACTCAATCGGTAGAAGAAAGGTATCATAATGAAAGAAGTCAAACTCAAATGCCTACTTCTTTACAAGGTTCTTCTAATTCCCAACTTCCACCTCCTAACGCTCCTAATGGCAGGAATCCTCAAACTTATGATGGCGGGGAACTTCCTGTCTGGACTCTCCATTATGGTGATACTTTGGGTTGATTCGAAGGAGGTAAAGGTGGTCGCGAAAGGACAAATCGTTTTCCGCCACCTCCGTGTATAATGGTCTTTCTCTGAATCGATTGTGTCTTCCAGATTAATTGCTTCTATAGTTTTATGTCTCTCTCGCTCTTATTCAATTACAAGTTTCCGATACTCAATTCAACGCAATGTCTCCTTTCGTCTTCTGTCTTCACTCTTGTATTCGTCTTGCTTTCCTTGGCTACATAATACCTTCTGTTTCATCCAATCTCTCGAGTCTTTTCCTTCTCGCGCCTGTTTTGAAATGGGATACGCCAAGGCGTCTCAAAGTTGGTTGAAGGAGTAGAAACTCATGCGAGAGCAGAACAGGGGAGGGAAAGAGAGTGGGAAGAAAGAGCTCTCGGCTTAAAGGAGATGAGATGAGAAAATTACGTAATTTTGTTCCTTAACATGATCCGGCAGGAGATTTTGTTCCTAGGATTGGGAAAGAAGGGAGGCATTCTTTTTGAAAGAAGGGATGACGATCTCGATGATCTATCATTATATCATTCCTCTCTTTTCCCACTAATAAGCTTTGCTCTCTTTCTCAGGTCAAGTGCCTCCCTCGAGACTTCAGGGTCAAAATGAAGAATTCAGAATTCAAAGCAAGATGACCCCTGCAATCCTTCCTTGTTTGGACAGAATGGCGAAGAAGAGAAGTCGCTGCTTCTGTGCAAGGGGTTGCATAGGGGAGAGAAAGCTGTCTGCCCTGTTCTCTTGTCTGAAACGCACAGATCTCCTTTTTACGATCTGAGTTTCAAGGCAGGGCCCATCCTTTCGGACAAAGCAAAGAGGATCAAACTCGATAAAAAGGCAAGAGAACCGTACCCATCTCTTATCCAATCCATCTTCAAAACTTTCGAGATTTTCTTCTTCCTCTTCTTCCTACAACTTCAAAGTTCAAACCAAAACCAAACTCACAGAGATCAATCGCAGAACATCAACATCAGACAATGTTCAAGATCATCAGTTCCGTCTCCCTCTTGATGGTCGTCTTGACCTTCATGATGGCTGCCTCGACGATGGCCGCTCCTCTTCCTGCTTCGAATGATGGTGAGTTGTTGTCGTGGTTTGATGGAAGCGAGTAGTAGACGCTTTGGATGGCCGATTGGAAAAGGAAAGACGGCAGCATCGTTGGTGGAGGAGAGATGGCACAATGGGAGGTGGTGTTGGTAAGGATCTCGAAGTCGATGGACGTGGTGCGCAATTTGAGAATAGGTTTTAAAATCTTATCGTAATCGAATGGTATCGTCGTTGTATCATCTTGGAGAGAGAGAGCACCGTATCTTTTCATCCTTCGTCTTTTCACCAAGGTCCGTGTTGTTCTAACCCACTTCCCCTTCTCCTTCTCTTCTCTCTCTCTCAGTCGTCGAACGTGAAGAAGTAGCTCAAGACTGGTCTGTTGCCTACCCTCCATTCAAACGAGATTCACCACCACCACCTTCCAAGGATTGGAGAGTCGCCTACCCAGCGTTCAAGCGTGAAGAGAAACCAGCCAAGGACTGGATGATGGCCTATCCAGCATTCAAACGTGGTGCCAAAGACAAAGCAGCAAGCGATTGGAGAGTTGCTTATCCGGCTTATTAATTGCGAAGACGTCAAGAGATGTCGGCCATCCCTTCTAGTCGGTCACTCTTACAACATCTTCAACCTTCAACAACCAACCTTGTTAAATAGTCCCTCCACTCCTCGTTTCGTCAACTTCAATTCTTCGTAGTGATCAACTGTTTCAATAGTTCTCCTCCTTTGCCTCGGGTTCCCGATCTTGTTCGATGTAAGAGCGTTGAACGTTTCTTGGATCGTCGCTCCATCTCACTCTCTTTCACCGTTTGTCTGTTCAAACTTTCTCCTTCGTAAATTGCCACGACTCTGGTTTTCCCCTTCTCTTGTCTCTCGGTTCACACTTGTACTCTTACTCTACTCATCTGTGAAAACAACAGTCTTCTTTCCTTTGAAGCGCTTGAAGCCTGGTGGCACACTTCTGAACGAGGAGTCAGGATTTGGAGAGTTAAACTTGTTGGACGGTCGCAAGCCAACAGCTCCCTCGCCTTTGAATCAAAAGTGGAATTGAAAAGTAGAGTAGTTCAATGTTATCTGTCGAGCAACGATCAGCTGCTGATGGGCGTTGGCGTGGAGAGAGCATGACGAAATCTTCCCTTCCGAACAGCCTCCATGTGCTCGAATACATAAGTTTGCACTTTTCTTTTCCACTTTTTTTTTCCACTTTTCTTTTCCACTTTTCTTTTCCCTCATCCGCTCTACTCTTCTCAGACGAAACACTACAAAGCAAACCTCAACCATGTCCCATTCGCCTCCTAAAAAGATTCTTTGCCTCCATGGACTCGGTCAGACTGGGAATGAACTGTTGAAACAACTACATCCAATCAGCAAGTCATTACCTTCGAACTGGCAATTTATAGCTCCAGATGCTCCAAATGCAATGCCGGGTCTGAAAATCTTCGATTATATGGGTTTGGGAAACACTCAAGAAGTCTCGTCTTTGTCCTCTACCAAATCTTCACCTCAATCCGTCTCTGCAGAACAAGAGAAGACCAAAAAGGAGAAATTGAAATCTCTTTCTCTAGCCATTCAAGCAATTTCAGTTCAGATGGCGGCTCAAGTGGAGCTCGAAGCGGATTCCAAAAGAGAGTCGAAATGGTCAGATGGAGAATGGGCTCAAGTGATGAACTCGTATCTTGCCACTACCCAACAGTTGATCGACTCTTCTCCCGAAGTCAAAGAGATCTACGAAGATGAGAAACTGTCACAAGGAGGGAAAATCGAGAACCAGGAATTCTTATGGAGTAAACTGGAATCTCTGATCGGAAGGAAAAAGAAGTTTCCAAGAAGCTGGAGTATCCAAGGTGAAGGTTGGAAGGGAAAAGGCGAATGGATTGGTTATAGTGCTAGTTTCAAGTTGATTGCGAAAGTCTTGAGAGAGCAAGGTCCAGTAAGTGAAGTAGAGAAGAGAATCTTTGAAAAGACTTTTAGGCCCTGTCTGACGATCTCTCATTCTCTCTGCTTTCGTTGTCGCTTGCGCTGCGTACAGTTCGATGGATGCATCGGATTCAGTATCGGAGGCCAATTTGGTAAGTTCATCGACTTTTTTGAAATCCACATGCTTATCGACTCCTTTGTCTGTCTTCTGCTTCTCGGTCACATTGTTCTCAAATCTTCGCTACTCTCTCTCACACTTTCTTCGCCTCGAGTAGCCTGGTGCGTGCAATCTCTTCTCTCACATTCGCAGGCTACTCCATTCCAGCAACCTGCATTCCAGCCATTCCCATCCAATCAACCTCCTTTCAAGTTTCTTTTGACTTTTTCGGCGATACAATTCATCGAGAAGAATACGATGAGGTTCGCTGGCTTGTTCCCACCTTTGTCAAGTCCTGGAACTCTGAGGCTCTACAGTGATCATTCAAATGGCAACTTCGATCGAGTACCAAAAGGAGGATCTTCAGTTCACTCTCTATCGACTTGGGGCTCTACTGACAACTCGATCCCAATCTTCATGATGTCTAGTCTCGCTTTGAAGACTGTCGGAGTCGAATTGTGCACTGTTCATCCTGGAGGTCACGAGATCTATCTCAAAGAAGAATGGCTCAAGTTCTACGTTGATTGGCTCAAGACGGTCAACGGTGTCGTAGGATCCAAGGATTTGGAAGAGATCAAAAGAGGACTGCCGAAGAGTAGTCTACCGTTGGATACGGGTGTTCGAAAGTCAAAAGCGAACAACGAGAAGCAAAGAATTAAAGAAGGAGAAGTTGGAGATGGTAAACTTAGAGCGAGGTTATGAGGTTGCAAAAAATAGAATAAGAGACGTGAGAGGTTAAGTAGAACGAGGTCTACGTTCGGACGATTCGTTTTTCAGTTGAATTTGTAAATTCTCCAAACTTTTGCACAATTACAGATGACTTGACTGTTCTTCTCTTGTGCAAGTCTATGTGAAATTTAATGTCCTTTGATCTTTCCACCTCACTCGTTGTCCTCTGTCGATCGTTGAATTGAACGCGCACAATGCTTGTGACCTGCGCAACCGTCTTTGATAAGACCACTCAATTATTTTCTAGCTTTACCCTTCTCTACTACTTCTTCACTTCATCATGAACTCAAATAGACCCAAGCCAAGACCCACCTACCTAGCTCAATCCGACACTCTACCAAGTCAGTACGAGACGAATCCTCCCCCAAAGCTTTTGGTTCTAGGGACTGGAGGAATACTAGTCCATCGTCAAAGACCTCTTCCAGGGAATTTCAAGAATCGCACACGACCAATTGTCGAAAGACCTTATCTCTTTAGCTTTTTGGCTTACTGTCTAGGCGCTCAAACGTCTTGCTTCGACAAAAAAGTTACACCAAATGACGTCGACAAAGCTGGTCCTTTCAGTGGTAGACCTTATGGAAAGCAGTTCTGGACGGAGACGAGAATGAAAGATAAAGAAGAGTTCTTTCAAGTGGAAGCCGAAGATGAAGAAACGAAGAAGAAAGAAGAGATTCCGTTACCTCAAATCATCAACGCACCTTATCATTTACTGATTTGGACAGCAGCTCAAGTTCACAACGTCAATTCCAATCTGACCTCCATCTTTGGGAATGCTTATGAGCCTCGTGAGAGATCTAAAGCTTCTTCCTCTTCACCTCTTCAACCTCTCTCATCTCATCTGTTAAGAGTCTACGACAGAAAAACTCTCCAGCCTGAGGGCACGGCGAGCTACAAGTTCAAAACTCCAAGCTGGAAAGATCTAGAGATCCTTTGGAGACCACTGAACACTGGAGATGAGAGCTTGTTGGATGCGGGAAAAAGATTCGCTAAAGAGAAATCGAGAGGGGGTCGACTCGAAGAATGCGTTCAAGGTGAGTTTAAGACGCTCTTTTGTCTGGTCTGTCTCTTCGTTACGAGCCGTGTGTAAATGCTGAACAGTCTTCGACACTTTCATTTCGCCACTCGGTAGTGCCATTCGGCCCTCACAACACTCTCCAAGTGATCGACGATGCCGCAGATATCCACGCTCAACCTTTCAACGTTCTTCTGGTTCCAGAATTCGACGAGCAAGCAGCAAATCTAGCGTCTAAGTATAGAAAGTCCCATCCTCAAACCGAAGGTCAAAAAGGATCCACGTCTGAATTCAATGACGAGAACAACGACAAAGGAGATCCCGAAGGCTTGGAAGCGCAAGACGATGTTCTACTTCAACTCATCGCCATCTTAGAAGAGGCTAGATATCAAAAGAATGTATCAGCTTGGATCAAGAGCGGTGGTTTAGGAGAATTTGGAGTTAGCGAGAACTCGAAGCAGAATGAAAGAATAGAAAGCGTTGGAAAGGGAAAGACTTGTGAAGAGTGGGCGCAAGAAGGAAAAGAAGTTTTGAGAACGAAAGGGATTGCTATTCAGTTTTGAATGGTAAGAAGAAGCGGTCTGTAGAGAAGACTCGTCTGACGTGAAACGAGAATGTTCGCTAACGAGTCCTTATCTTGTACATGTGATATGAAAGTCAATTTGAAATCTGAGTGGAAGAGAGAATTCAACGCTCACAATCTCGTTCTTTGTGACTAGAAGAGCCCATCTCAAGGATGGAGAAGGTAAAATGATAAGATTGTTTCTTTTCAAAGACTATGAAGCAGCATGAACCAAGACTACGTGGAGGAGTAAATAAGAGAGGCAAGAGATGGAGAGGCTATTTACATTTCGAGGACTAGCGAGAATGAGCGAAGAATGCGACGATCAGTTGTGGGTAGGGAGCATACGAGCAACTTCTGGACGACGAACTCCAGTTGAGTTAGCGTTCAAGAACTGAATAGCCGAGAGGTAAGCTGCTGAAATGGAAAGGAGACTAGAAAGGGCAGGAGAATTGGGAGCAGTGAAAGATTGAGCTTGAGTGGCACGTCAACGGACAAAGGTGAAAAAGGAGCTAACTCCTTTGACTTACAGTACCAAGCCTATCAATCCCAGGATGGTCCCAGTCAAGGTGCAATCGCTACCAGTCTTGCAATTTTCTACGGCCAAGTTTATTGTCGTAAACCCACCAGCTACAGCCCAAGCCACGCAGGACACGATGTTGAGAATGAAGTAAGCCTTTAAGTTCGCCCACTTTTTGAAGAACTTGACCTTAGTAGTAAGCACAATATATTGAATAAATACGTTTACCAAAGACGCCTAGGCGAATTGACGGAAACAAGAAAAGCAACACAGATCGGAGACCATTCATGTGAGACAACATTTGAGCGCTCGAATTCTACGGAAATGTATTCTCAACTCACCACACCCAGATTCAACCCAGATGGACTCCTTTTGATGATTTCATCTGTGATCAATCTATATCCTGCTATCCCCGAGACACCCGTGATCAAGATGAGAAGAATGATGTAGATCCAATTGAGCACTTGAGTCTCTCGTTCAGAAGAACAGAAAGCCTTCAGCTTCATTTGCTTGCTTGAGGTTAGAGGTATTGAGATTTCGAGTGAGCTGTCTAGCTCAGACTTATTAGATGGCTACAGAGATATCTGATTGTTTAGAGGCTGAGGCTTAGAAGAAAGCGAGAGGCGAGAGTGGAAATGAAGTGAATGAATGATTGGAGAAGGAAGGCAAGTGGTAGCTGATCTCCCTCTGACCTTTTTATGCACTTCATTGTTCCTATCTGAATAATACAAGCGCAGCTTGAGATGTCTAGTCAGAATTCCTATGGATAGGCAGCCCGGGAGGAGAAGGACTGTGCGATACCAGGTTCTCGCACTCGAACAAAGATGATCGATGAGGTCAGTCTTTGATCTTTTCCATCGGACCATCGCGATCATCTTCAAATTCCAGAGGCTCTCATGAGTATGAACGCCTCTTTTTTTTTGTCTATATACGCCTCACTTTTTCTAAAATCCGAGACTGCGGAGCGGATGAAAGGCACCGAATCTATCTCCTCTACGTTTTCGACTTCGAGAAGGAAAAGATGTTCTGAGAACGAAAGATATTACTATTCAATTTGAATGGTAAGAAGAAGCGTTCTGTAGACAAGATTCACTTGACTTGAAACGAAAGCTTTTGATGCCCTGCATGTTTATTGTATGGAGAAGTTTTTCCTTGAGGTTTCGAGTGTAAAGCGTTGATCAGACTGACGCTCGCGAATGGACTGCAAATTACTGAGGAAACCCTTTGACTAAGAGACTGTCTTCTCAAAAAGCAAAGAGAAGCTGTAACCCCTACATTAGAAAAGAAAGAGAAACACGGAAGGAAGGATGACATAGTGACCACGAAGCACGAGAGACATAAAAACTGTTTAGCGAGAGTGAGAGCAAAGGCGCGACTTCAGTCCTTGATAGGGAGGATATGAGCATCTTCCGGAGGACAATTTCCAACGACTTTAGAGTTTGAAAGCTGATGAGTCGAGAAATAAGCTGCAAACATCGATAGAAGACTGGAAAGAAAGGGGGAAACAAAGTGGGAAAGAGAATGAGCTATTTAGTTTGCGCGTCAACAGGCGAAAGAGAAAGCTGTTCTTTTGACTCACAGCACCGGAGCTATTAAACCCAAAGTGACACCAGTCAAAGCACAATCGCTACCAGGCTTGCAACCTTCTACGCCCAAATTTACCACTGTAAATCCACCATCCAAGGCCCAAGCGATGCAGGTGATGACGTTGAGAATTACAAAAGCCCTTAAGTCGCCCATCTTTTGAAGAACTTGACGCGGGTAGTGAGAAGAATATATTGTATGAAAAAGTTCGCCAAAGTCGCCTATATGATTGGAGAGAAACGAGATCAACAGAAATGAGACGTCTCTTTTGGGATCAGATTTCGTTTGAGCGCTCGACGTCTATAGGAAACACAATTGTTTCAACTCACCACACCAATGATCAAACCTATAGGACCTCTTTTGATTGCATCAGGAGCAATGATTCTGTATCCTGCCATTCCTGAGACGGCCGAGATCAAGATGAGTTGAATCATGTAGATCCAAGTGAGGACTTGAGTCTCTCTTCCGGGTGAACAGAGAGCTTTCAACTTCATTTGCTTTCTTGACATTAGAGGTGGAGGAGGGTTGGAATAGATGATAGGATTCATAAGTGTGCAGTAGATGGAAAAATATCTGTTCTCTATAAATTGAGGCTTGGAAGAAAACGAGGGACGAGACGGATGAAGAGAGAGGGGAAGGGAAAAGAGACCTCTCAGCAAAGGCTTTTCTGGCCACCCTTTTATACCTTTTTTGAACAGTTTGGGAGGCTCAAAGCACGACTTCTAATTTGAAGTACCCTCCTGTCTTGAGATGAAAATGTAGACTCTCCCAAAGGGCGTGGGTTGCGTAAAATAGAATCTCGAACTCCGTCTCGGACTCCTCCAATCAATTCCCCTTTCAAGGACCTCTGATCGACCCACAATTTGTACTCGTTTGACCAGGGCTCGGGGACTCAAGGCGTCGTTGCTAGATGGCGATCAACAAAGGTCTCGAGGCTCGAGCTTCTTCACTCAACAGACCGTCGTGACGAGATATTGATTTTCTATCGATAGGCTGAAGGAAGAGCAGAATCAAAGATCTTGCGAATAAAAACAGATAGTTTGATCGAATGAGAATGAGAAACGAGAAGAAAAAAGGGTCTTCTTTGTTCTATTTACAATTTTGTACGACATGAGTCTGAACATCTTCTACAGAAGGTCCTCGTTATTTCATTCGACCTCTTACCTCCAATCGACTTTGCAATAACATTCCAAAAGAAACATTCTACCAATCATCATCACTTTCCTCTTCCTCATCCGAATCACCCATATTTCCCTTCCTCTGATTCAAAGCAGCAGCCAAAGCGCTTGCCAAATCTCCTCCTCCTCCAGCTTCTTCCTCTCCCGCTCCCGGCGAAGAAGCAGCCATTGCAGCACCTGCACCAGCTCCAGCTCCTAATCCAACAGCAGCGGCAGTAGAGGTAGAAGGAGATGAATTTGGATCAGTCTTTTTAAGATTTGCGATTGATTTCCCTTGAATCGAAGCCAAAAGATTCGCTCTACCATCTTGTGGTGGTGGGAGATTTGCAGCTGCTACTGGAGGTGGTGGCGGAGGAGGTGGTGGACCACCTCCTCCTCCTCCTCCTCCTCGAGCTGGTGGTGCTGGTGGTGGCTGGAAGAAGAAGAGAAGAGAAAGAGAAAAGTGTTAAAAGTTAAAATCCAAGTCGAAGAGATAGAGAAGACGATGCTGAAACTAGATTAGCATTCGTATGAAAGTACTCACTGGTGGTGGAGGAGGAGCTGAAGAGTTTCCAGGTCTAGAAGGTGGTGGAGGAGGGGGAGGGGGAGGACCAGAAGATAAAGCTGAAGTTCTTGAAGGAGGAGGTGGTGGAGGAGGAGGAGGTACATTCGAACTCGTCGAAGAAGAATTACTATTACTATTCTTCATACTTCCAATTCCAGAACCTCTAGGAGCAGGAGGAGGAGGAGCTGGTTTCCTAGTAGTAGTAGTATTCCTACTAGGAGCAGGAGGTGGAACTTTTTTCTTCTTTGTTCCACTTTGAGCTTGAGCATTATTTGCTTTCGAAGGACCACCTCTTTGTCCAACGAAATCCTTGATGAATTTCTCATTCTTTCGGATTTCAGATTGAGAAACACCCATGTTTGTCAATTGATCCAATAAAGATTGCCAAGATGGATCTACACCTCTTGAAGAAAACCCTTCTTCGGAAGTGAAACCCATATGAGCTACATGAGTGAAATTTTGTGGTGCTCCAATTAGGGATTTGTCGATTTTCGAAATCGATCCTCCTCCAGACTTGGACTTGTGGGATTTCTTGGAGGAGAGAATAGAGGAGGAATTAGAGGAGGTGTTGGTTGATGATGATTTGGATTTGGCTATTTTGAGAGAGGGTTGAGGATTGCATTGGCAGTAAATAGGATCGAGTCAAGTAGAGAGTTTGATCGATTGATTGAAATAGAGGAAAGGTGGAAGGACGAAGTAAAGAAAGGGAGATAGATCTCGATGAGAAAGGCAACGAGACTTTGGGTTTCGATTCTACTCACCATATTTGGCTCGATTCTGAACCTTTTTGAAGACTTCATTTGCTTCACCCTCGTCTGCATACGAGAAAGCCACAAGGCATTCCTGAGAGGATGGTGAAATTGCACGGAGAAAGGGGACAAGGAGGGATAGATCTTGAGAATTGGAATTGACAGACGAGAGACTGCTCGATTCTCTGCTCCGAATTCCAGATTTCAAGCATGGAGGAAAAGGTCTATTTCATGACATAGAAGGTCGTCAAGATGACTCGAGGGAAAGGATAATAGAGGGAGAAAACTACGCAGCAATTCTGATGGCTCTGCCGTGCTCTGTGAAGCTTTCCCTTCTAAACGCGACCATTCGGTCAAGCAGTAGATGCTTATCCTGAGATATCTCCAATCCTTGCTCGCAGAATGATACTAGATGCTTGATGCTTTCCGTCGACCTTCGTCTGGCCTCCACCAAGACCGATGTGGAAGTGAGAGATGAATGATTGAAACTCACATCACCTTCAAAAGAATGAAAGAAAGTCCTATCCTGATTCAATACGAAGTTATTATAGAGTTCATGTTCCCAAATGATACCCCTCGTTCCCTGCGACCGGAAAAGAAAGAGAAGGAGTGGCAGATAAGGACAAGGACCAGAAGGATCATCCATCAGTGATTCTCTCTTTGTCCGAGTAATAGAGTAGAGCATATAGAAGTAGAAACGCACCTTGAGATCGATTAATTTGAAAGCAAAAGTGTTTTTCGAGTTATCCTTTACGAAAGCGATTGCGCCTTCTAGGCCAGAGTAATTCCAACTGTCAGTTGCACCTCTGGATAAATAGATTCTAATGACGGTTGCAGTCAATATTTTGTAGGTTGAGGATGGCAAGGATGACTTGATCTTTGACTTTGAAGACGTCGTTATCGTAGAAGAGGATGGCATATCTGATAGATACAGTCGTAGGTGGATGAGTGAGAGAGTGAGCTTCTCACCTTCAACACACATCCTCATTCAATCTCATACTACAATCAACAGAGCAAAGCAGGGCATTATGGATGGTGAGTAATCAAGAAACATACTACAATATCATATCCATCTCAACAAAGTGAGAGCAAGAGCGACAAATCTCTAATCTTTCTCTTTCCTCTTCTTTCTACAGAAACCAATTCCTTCCATCAATACGCCTCCATCTTAGCTTCAGCTCGTCAATCAGATTCAAACGAGAGATTGGATTCAGAGATAGGTATAGCAAACGCTTTCTCTACTCTCTGTAGATCCAGAAGTCAAAACGCAACCGATCTGGCAAAGGAACAAGCCATCCTTAACAACCATGGAAGATTGGATCACATCGACATCAATGATCTGGACGACGATAGTGGGTTTTGGAAGGGAGAAAGTCAAACTTGGAGATTGATTGCGATGTTGAGCTCGTGAGTATGACAAAGGGAAGAGATAGCGTGGCGAGAAACAAGTGTTGGTTCGAGATGGGAGGATGAAGAGAAGGCTTACTTGGAATGCATCGGAAGCTGTATGAGCTTATACAATGACAATCGAGCTGACTTGGTTGAACCTTCTCATCGCTTCTTCTACTTCGATCATCACAGAGAGAGAGCTCAGAGAGCAAGATATCAGAACAATCCCACTTCTTCTTCTTCCACTTCCACCTACCTAGATCCTTACCAGACTCCAATCTCCAAAGTACAAGAGATTCTCGAAAACTCGACAAGTCTCAGTGAACTATACGTAAGTATCCCAAGACGGAAGAGCAGGAGCGAATCGCATCAATAGAGATCGCAGCCTACTTTGTCCTCGATTCTTCTCAACTCCATTTCCTCATCTTTTGGTGTTTCTTTTTGACCCATTTCCAAAACCCCTTGCTTTTCAAATTAACTTTTGGTTCTTTTCAGACTCTTCGAAATTGGCTCTCTTCAATCTTACCTCCAAGCGTCAATTTAGAAATCAGAAAAGGTTATAAAACCTTTAGCAAGAATAGAGTTAGAAACGACAAGAGAATCTCCACGAATAACGGATCTCAAGCAAAGAATCAACCTAGGAAAAGCAATGCCAATGGTAGAGGTGGCATCTCTGGGGTTAGCAATCTGGACCCGGATGCTGAGAGTAGAAAAGAGGGGAGTTGGGAGGTCGAAGATAAGGTGAGTACTGGTAGTAGAGAGAAAACCTCGAATAACTTTCGCTATTTCTCTTCTCTTACCCTCTGTTTAGATCTTCTGACAATCTCTTCTTCTGTCTCTGCGAACATTCGTCAATCTGTCATGCGATCACCTCAATCTACAAAACCAAATCAGACGTACGAAAAAGCTCTAGTGAAAGCTCTCTTCGAATACACTCGTTCGGGAAATCTAGTCGACGCTTTGGACCTATCTAGAAAGGTGGATCAAAGTTGGAGATCTGCAAGTTTGTCTGGTGGAATGATGTATTATCAACCTGGTTTGAGTTTCAAATCTAAACGTCGAAATCAATCTCAAAGAAGTCAAAATCGAGATCAAGATGAGCAGGAGGACGAGGACGATGAATTCGGACAAGATGATTTGATGATGAATGTAGAAGAAGAGAGGGAGAGTTTGGGAGATAAGGAATTTGGAAATAGGAATCGAATGCTTTGGAAAGGCGTTTGTAGGAAATTGGCAGCTACTGTGAGTAATGGCAAAGAAGAGAGATGGTGTAATCTCGGTCGGGAATGGATTGCTAATCATCTCTTCGAACTACATCTGATTTGCATCAATTCAGAATTCACTGGATCCATATGAAAGAGCTCTCTATGGAAGTTTATGTGGAGACATTACTTCAGTCCTGAACGTTTCTTCCGATTGGATATCATATCTATGGGCCTATGTCAATCATTCCCTCGAAACCTTAATAGATTCAAGACTAGATTCTTCAAATGACGGCAATTTCAATTGGTGGTCACAAAATGCTTTCGATGGCTTCTCTAATTCATCATTATCATCAGTCACTACCGAATTCGGTTCTATCAAAGTCTTGGATTTGAAAGTTCAAAATCACATCAATGTGGAATTTGAGAAACAATTGGATAGAGAAGGAGAAGGAAAGGGAGATGTTGATTCAATCATTGGATATGAAATCATGAAGGATATCTTTGCAAAATTGAGAACTAGTACAAAAGAGGAAATCAGAGTGGAAGCTAATGATCCTTTACATCAAGTTGAAGAACATTTCATTTTCGATGAAATTCATTCTTTTTTGAATACTACTGTTGATCCTTTGAAGAGGAAAGCTAGTGAAGTTATTCAAGGTACAGAGTGAGTAAACAAGAAAAAAGAAGAGACTGATCGACACTTGTGTTCTTCTTGACTATGTCTTATCTTTTTGATGTCTCACACACCTCGGCTATCTTTCTCTCTCTAAACAGAGAATATTATCAATACGTCAAAGGAGTTAGGTTTTTGACTCATCTAATCATCTTCTTGAGACTCATCAATTATACTTCGAGATCAAAAATAGAGATTGAGAGACCAGAAAGTAGTCTAGATGCAAGTGCGCTTTGGCAAAGGACTATTAATGATATGGTCATTCTTTATATTGATATTCTGAAAGCTGAGAAACAGGATGATCTGGTTGCAATGTATGCGACTGAATTGCAAGATGAATCGGCAACTGATCAATATGCTCAGTATCTCATTTGTAAGTCTCAACAATTCTCAGGCTCGACTCAAAAGAACTTCTTGAACCTGATGCTTCCCTCTCCTTCTCCTCTATCGTCTCCTCAGCGTTGGATCTCAATACTTCTCTAGAAACCAGAAGATCAGCTCTATTAAAAGCCCAAGAACACGGTTTAAGCGTAGCTGCAGTAGCAAGTAAAGCAGTTGATTTCTCTTTCCTTCAAAATTTACCTTCAATACCTTTACCCGATCATCTTCCAATCTTACCTCAACTCACAAACACTTCTCTAACTTACTCCGAAGAATCTTTAATCAAATCATTAAGTTGGTTATCTTTTGATATAGAAACTCATCTACATTTATTGTTGAAAGCAAATCAATTGATTAGAAGATTCTTTGCAAGAGGTAATCTTTTGGCTGTGAGAAAGATTTTGGAAAGTTTACCAAAGGAATTGGCGGCTGTTGGAAACCTTTTGGAAATTCCAAAAGGTCAATTGGAACAATTTCAACAATTTGAAAGTTACTTCTTGGCGATTGATAGTTATGGATTTTATAAGGAAACTTGGGCTAAGAGACCTTCTAATTCGTGAGTGGTCTTTCTTCAACGTTGCTTTGAGATCGTTGAGATTACAAGACAGTAACATAACCTTTTCTCTCAAATGCCTTACTGAATGTTTCAATCTCTCTACCTTGTCATCTTCACAGAGCTTCTCGAGTCGACAAGTACAATTGGGAAAAGCTGATCTTGGTGAGTCTGTCTTTTTCACTCTTACTCTTTTCGAGCACTTGGAAGATTTCGTTCTCGGGGCTCACTCTTTTGCTTTTGCACCTCTTCATCCAATTGACTTCTTTCTCTACTCTCTCAGAACACAATCGAGAAGACTCAGATCCTCTTTACTGAGATTCTAGAGTTGAATTGGCTCAAATTCGGAGATGAGATTGATCTCGAGAACAGTGGTGAGTACTCGCAAAGGTCTCTTCTCGTCTCGAGGGTTTTGAAGGATTATGATGGGATCTGAGAACTAATTCTCACTTTTCTTTTCTTGGTTTCCCTTTCGACGATTCAATCCTCAACTTAGACGAATACATGCTTGAAGAACTTTCAATCATTCGTAGAAATTTCATTCCGGAACTCGTGATGACTTTGCATGTCATGCTGTTCGAATCTAGCGAAGTCTTCCCAGAGTGAGTCTCAGATTGGTCAACTTGGACGGATCTTCAAGAGTAGCTCAGTCGACGGAACATCGTCCGAAACCGAGCAATCGAGTCTCTTGTCCTAGTACTAATCTCTCTCTCCTCGCTCTCTCTTCCTCTTTCTCTTCATTGTTCACTTGATTCAGGAACCTAACAAAGGCCCTTCAGATAGCAAATCTCGTTGCGGATGAGAGGTATAAACTTTACCTCGACTTCTTGACTCCTGATGCTAAAGAGAATCGATTAAGAGACTACCTGGAGCAAGTCAGATTGGCAGAATTGAGGTCTTTGGAACTTAGTTCCGATCCCTTCAAGTATGCTTAGACCTTTTCAAACCTGCATCCTTGCAATTGATAAGCGAAGCTTCTTCTCTCACCCCTTTTTGTCGTTCACCTTTGTTATTTTGTAATCTATTAGCTTTTCTTTCCTCATCATTCAGCAGTCTCACTTTTCCGTCTTTGATTGAATTGTAAGACTGATTCCAAAAGAGTGTGGGGTATCCAATAAGATAAAGAGAATGTTCCAAAGAGAGACAGAGAGAGTGTTCGCTTGAAGAAGTGACGGCCAAGATTAAGGGAAAGAACCTCCAGCTCCACTTCCACTTCCATTTCCGGTCGAGCCAGCAACTCCTCCACCACCGCAGAACTGGCCAAAAGATTAAGAAGAGAAGCGATGGGGAGGAAAGGAGAGAAGAGAGGAAGATCGTTCGTTAGAAGTCAGAATGTCGGAGAGCTCGCTCATCTCGAACTCGACATTTCGAGGATTCTCTGATATGTCGTGCTCTCTTTATCTCTTTGATTTCAAGTAAATCTAGCTTACCTTTCCACCACAGAAACCAGCTCCTCCACCAGCCCCACTATCAATGATACCTCCGAGAAGTGATCCTAGTGGAATTGGAGCAGATTGTGCAGTTAGGAAGAGAGAGAATAGAGCAACGACGACTGGAGTGAGCTTCATTTCTTGATCAGAGTACTTGTGAATGTGTGAGGATATATTGACAAGATTGAGGATGTTTTGAAGTAACGAGTGTGGGGTTGATGGCCAAGAGGAGAAAGTCAAAATGTCGAAGTTTGAAAGTCAGGAGACGCCGAAACGCCGAGCGCGCGTGAAGCCAAAGGAACTCTCTCTTTCTCTTTTCTCTTCAAGTTTGGAATATCAAAAGATCGAAAGAGACTCTTGAAGTTGAGAAAAAAAACAGAGACATGCAAGATGAAGTGACAGATCGAGCGACTCGAAAACTTCACAAGAGAGAAAGAGAGCCTCAAAGAGAGAAGAAGAAAAGACAGATTCAAGAGAGGTAGAAATTGAAAAGAGCAGAACGGACTACTAAAAAGTAAGGTAAAGTAACAGGGAACTTGAATATCAGCGGTTGATGGTTTGAGGTTGAATCTTGATTTCAACACTTTGACGTTGCAACTCGACAAGAATGTGAATCGTTGTCCAAGCTGAGAAAAAGAATCTGAACTCGGAATTAATGAAGTGAAAATGGTCACCAGATCCAACAAAATCGAAGCAAGAAAAGAAGGAAGAAAGTGCGAGAGGAGATTCTAGTCTTCACCTTCTCTGAAGGGACCATGAACAATCTTGTTGAGAATCTGGACCAAAGAAACCATTTGACGAGCTGCTTCTGTCAACTGTTCGAGGAAATCTTGAGCGAGCACTTGTTCGTCGGTGAAGCTGTTGAGAGTAGGGAAGATTGAAAGCAGATAAGCGTCTTAGAAAGGAAGAGCTTGTTGAAATCGATCTTGGCTGATTGCCTCTGTTTTGCCAGAGATGGGATCGAAAATTCCACTCATTCAATTCCGCTCACGCTTTTCCCAACATAGAGGTGCTGTAAGAAGAACCACTGATAATCAGGATCATCCTCCAAAGTTTCAATTCCATCAACTTTTTGTGGCTTCTACGAAGGCGAAGACGTATTAAGGAGAGTACAGGTTCGGAAAGATAAGGTTTAGCACACAAATATCAGAGTTTGAACAAGTAGAATCTATCACAGTACATACTCACTTTGTATTGTTCATGTACAAATTGACCATCCTTGGTAATCTTGGAAGAATCACCCCAGAAGTTATATCTGCCATTTTCAATTAATTCTTCTCCTTCTCTTTCTTTACCATCTCGGACCCGAGCCATATCGTGATAGGTAGGTTTCCTTCCAAAGTTAGTTTGAAACTCTTCCGATTCGACAATCTCTTTCAATCTCATGCCATCTTCAGTGTTGTTCTTGACAGCTCTTCGGATTTCAGCTACTCCTTCTCGAGCGCGTTCGTAAGAAGGCCTAGTGTGGTTGTTGACGAACCTCGTCGAAAGAATCCAGCTGTGATATGAGATATTCCTCCAGGGTTCGATCCATAGAAAGTATCCAGCGTAATCTTCATCTTTCATATTACCTCGAACGGCACCGTAAGAGAGATCCCTTCCTGTCTGAGTAGTGTGAAAGCAGAGGTGAGAATGAGAGCCCGCTTCTCAGCTTGATTTCAAGTTTCATGATACATGAACGACAGTCAAGGACAAATGTAAAGGGGCAGGATGTCTCACACTCATCCATTTCAGGATTGCGATTTTTGTTCGACTGTTCCACCTTGTAGATGCCTTTCTGACCGAAATATTCTGATTGATTTGGTGTTGAGGACGGCTGAGCTCTTCAGAGTAGCGAATCAAATTAGGTAGAGTCCTATCATGTCTGCGTAAGTTGGCCAAGAAGAGATCTATGAAGATAAGAAAGCGATTGAAGCAGAAATCCCAGACCCATTGGTTGCGATCGGACCAATGATGGTTGTTCTTGTTTGGGTCGCGAAGATCAGTTAAGAACTTCATCAGTTGAACTGGAATGCGTCCATCTACTTCTATAGAAGGATAAGCAATATTCAAGAGAGGACGTCAGTACGATAATTTGCGATGGCCCAAATCACTTCCTTTCTGCGTCCGATGTCGCTGAAAGTCATCCAAAATCTTTCAACCTTCTCTGAACCACAATCAATGGAGCCAACTCACCACCTACATCGGAAGGAGCAGCAACCATCTCTTCGACGGGAGGAGGGCCTGCCTCGTCTTGCCCCACTTCCATTTTGGCTTTCGCTTCCAGATAGAGGGTTCCTTCTTCTTCCCATTGCCATTGCCATTTCTTTTTCCTTTCACCTTCTTAGAAGCAGAAGCTCCATCACCCTCGACATTAGCAGCAGAACGATTTCTCTTTGTGACTTTTCCCTTCGAGACCGATTGTAAATCCTGCAACAACTCTACCTGCTCATCTTCTTCCTGACGCAAGCGATTCGCTTCATTCAAATCCAATCTTTGAATGAGTGAAAGACTTGATCCTTGTTGAGCTTGATTCCTTGTGGAGAGAGCGAGTTTGTGAGATTGAGTCTCGATTTCAGCAGCTTGGAAGTCAGTGATGATCTCGAAACCATCCTTATCAAAGTCAGAGATTGGAGAAGCCAAGCTAGTGGCTGGAGTTGAAGGAGTTGCTATGGAATTCGAGGTTCTCGAGGATCTTCTAGGAGTAGAAGGAGAGCTGTTTGGAGTGAGTGACATCTCGTGCAGAGCAGAGTGTGGGGAAGAAAGTCAAGAAATTGATAGGACGAACTTTCGACCTTGAAACTATCGGCCTATCAAATTCAAAGATTCAGATCTATAGGTTCAAAAATATCGAAAAAAAATGAGATTTGTAAATGAATTGCGAAAACGAGTTGATGTAAATGATGTGGAACAAAATGACGCATTGATAAGGAGATGATGATTAGACGTGGCGGATGCTGAGAATGAGTTTTTTGTGAAGACGATTGATGCTGAGTGGAGATGAAAGCCATGAGGAGAGAGATTTTAGGCAGATGCAAATGTCTTCCCAAGGAAGGAGCTCAGAAATGGAAGAGGAAAGAGTTGAGGTAGAGAGGTCTGAGAATGAAGTTGATGATAAATGGAATGCCTCTTGAGACGATGATTGGATTTAAAATGGTCTGAAAGCTTTTTCATCATCACTATCATCATCATCATCGTCTTCCCAACCAGTCCTATCCAAAGCTTCAAGTAAACTACTAGATTGACGATTGATTTCCATCTTTTTTTCTTCATCCTTTCCCTCTGAATTCGATCTTGATCCTATAATTCTTGAGTTCGACTTGGTTTTTCCTGATTTCTTTCTCTCCAAAGATATCATCATCATCTTCTTCACTTCGATTTCTTTTCTTACTACCACTAGCACTACTAGTCCCAACGTATTCTCTTTCTCTCTGAATTCTAACTTGTTCATGAGCTTCAGGAAACAAAAGTTTAGGTTTGAATCTATCTGGTCTAGGTTTGATTTTGAATCTATCATGTCTATAAGTTTCATCATGATTGGATTGTTGGGAATCTACCAAGACTTGATCTTCTTCATCTTCTGATTCGTCATCTGAAGGTTCTGGTTCTTGATAGGTCACTTGAGTTCCACGGCTATGAGAAAGAATAACGAAAAAGTAAGGAACGAAGAAAAGTGGTCAGGATCGGGAGAAGTTGATACTGAAAAAGACCTGCCCAGCTGTGAAGAAAACTCACAAAACATAAACCGTGACTCCTCTATTCCTACTTCCGAAACCATTCATCCTCTTCAATTTCTTCTCATCTAAAGGAATATCTTTGTCTAAATCTTCGAAACTTTCATCCTCATCCTCTTCTTCCATCTCCAGTTCATCGTCTTCATCACTTAGAGTTTCATCTCTTCTTCTCTTCTCATTCACTCTACTACTCGATCTACCTCTATTTCCATCAATCATTAAATTTTTCCTCCTCTTTCTCAAATGTTTCATCTTCGAAATTCCTCCTTCTACCATTGTTCCTACCGAAATCACATCTCCCACCGGCTAAAAATGGGTTAAAAGGTGAATCTCTGATCGGTTCGAACTCTTGATGATCCAGTTCATCTTCAACATCTGATTGGAATCGATCTTCTTCTTCTAAATGATGATCTCTCTCTTCATCATCTTCTGGATGGTAATGATATTCGTCTTCTTCCTCTTCTTCCTGGGGATTTTTCAATTGGTACTTCTCATGATAACCGAAAGAAGGTGAATTCTCATCTCCATCACCTTCGACTGAAGAAGAATCGTCGTTTGAATTCCTCTTCATTTTATAAGTAGGTAATTTGTATTCTATAGAAGATTGAGATTCATTTTCCATTTCCACTTCCTCACTCAAATTCACTGATTTGATTCTTGCTTTACCAAGAATGGATTGTCTTCATCTTCTTCTTGATCGACATTCATTGCATTCTCACTTCTTCTCGAACCTCTTAAACCTTTTGAAATGAAAGTATTACGACTCAATACGTTAGATGAAGAAGTATCAAAGGAGGAAGTTGAAGAAGCTGAAGAATGAAATGTAGGTTTTGAAGGGTCTGAATCGAAATCTGAAGTAGCACTAAAGGAAGTGGAAGAAATGGAATGATTTGATTCTTTACCGACTGAATCTGTTGGATTGAAATTTGGTTTTGAATGTAAAGCATCTCTGATCCAATCCTTTGGGAAGGATAATTTGCCGGTGGAAGAGGGTGGTAGAGGATGAAGTTGAAGGAGGATGAAGAGAAAGTCTGGAAGGGGTTCGAAGAATAAGAAGGTGGTAATGATGGATTCTCTTCTGGTTCTATCTCCTGATGATCCATTCCAGAGTTTCCATTTGAATCCAATTGATCTAATTCATCCAAGTCCTCCCTAATTCTTGCCTGATACGAGCCATTTTCTGAGTTCTGCTTGTAATCCTCCACTGTCATTCCAGCATGTCCAATGGGAAGTACTCAACCTATAAACCTGACTTTCTTCATCTCTAATTCCATTCAATGTTTCATCAGCATCCTCCAGTTCATCTGAAGGATCGTTTGCACGTCGTTGATGCTGATGATCGGATCCCGACGCGGATTGTCTGCTGTCTGGATTTGAATATTGACCTTGGATGAATCTTGATGGAAGCTTGTCGCCATTCGAATCTCTCTGTCTTCCAGAGGAAGGAGGCGAGATTAGACCATGGTTTGATTTGTGATAGGATGGAATGCTTGAAGAAGCAGAAGAGAAAAGCGTTGAAGAGTTGGAAGAAGATGATTGGGGATTCTGAATCGAAGAGGATTGCTTGCGAGGAGATGTCATTGTCGTCTTGTATGACATCTGACAAGTGATGGAGGAGAGATTAGGATGGATGATAGAAAAATATGGAATAAAGAAAGTGGAAGTAAGAAGTGGTAAAGAGAGAAGAGAATGTCGTGGTGGGGTGGTAGTGGTGACAAGGTAAGGCTGCGCTCTCTAAGCCAGCTTGGGTGAGCAACCCTGCCTCTTTCCTCTCCTCTGCTCTTCCCTTCACTTTACCCTTGAATTTTCATCAAAAGCAGGTGATTATCTACACTCTGGTTGGATTTCCTAAAGGAACCATAACAAATTGAGATGAAAATCACGGTTCAGATAGACCTGACACGCCGCGGTGGTACAATCTCAAGAAGCGTGTCATTCGCTTTATTCTCTCTCTTGAAGGGCTTGGAATATTCGATCAAAATTATGAAGATCATCTCCTCGATCTCTCGGGAGAAACATTGGTCCTCTGGAGAAAGCAGCAGAAAGAGAAGAGTAGAGACTCGACCTTCGACATCTCGAAACCCTTCTCGCAGTAACACTCTTTTCTCAAAAATGGCTTCTCTTCGTCGTGTTTCCAGTTCCTCAGCTGATAAAACATGCATTCAATGAACAGTCTGAACAAGTTATAGTCAACTGTCAACTCACTTCTTCGGAATCCACATCTGAAATTCATAATTGAACTTCCTGATTTTCGAAACCTTTTTCCTTGTTCATTTCCTTCTGTAGATGAATCCCATTCCTTTCCCCATCCTCTAACTCTTCACCAATGAAATCCTTCAATTCTTTCTCCGAGCGTTTCTCCCATTTCTCATCTCCATCCTTCAATCCTCTTTCCAAAATCAGTGGTTCTAAATCCGAAGCGTGTTCTCGTTCTCTCAAAACCTTCGTAACTTCTTTCAATTCCTTGTAGATTTGATCCTTGGATCTAAATTCAGGAATTGAAAGTGTCACAATTCTCGAAAAAAGGTGTAAAGATTCTAGTTAGAAGTAGATGAGATAGATGATGATTTTCATCTTTGGAAGTTGAAGCTAGTAGTTGAGAGTAGAGTTGAGCTCCACCTATCAAGAAAGTTCGATGAAGAGTTGGTAGAGAGTTGGAAATCTTATCAGGATTGGTATTTTTGATTTGAAGTGGAAGAAGGTAGACGAGATTGAAGGTATTGAATAGCTTCTGAAAGGGAAGGGAAGAGATGAGTGTCTGGACATTGAGATCTGTCATTTGCACGATCCGAGGACGCGAGAGAGGAAGAAAGCGAAAGATCATAAAGTAAGTAATTCAGCGGAATGCATATAACAAAAGGAGAGAAACTTTACTCTTTCTTGACGTGAAACTCATTCATTGCCAATTCCGAGTCAGTAGCTTTGGAGCTGATTACTACGTTTTATCCTTCCTTTCAAAGGTCTGAACTTGGTCGGGATACTATTCCAAGTATTCTTTCCCATCAGAACTGCATTTATAGACTGATTCCCATCGGTTGAAATTGAACAAAGTTGGTAACTCTTCTAAAGTAGGCCATTTTCGCCAGAGAGTCTCCAAGGTAATCCACCTGAACAGCCTCATTCCATTTGAAGGAGAGACTGCAGCGATCAGAATCAAAGGTAAAGATGTCTTCGAAGCCATAGCTGAATCCTCTGTGTCCATTTGAGAGAAATTGATGGTTGTGGTTTACAAGTCAAAGAGCTTTGTGTTGGTCTTTGCCCTTCTTCCCACTCACTCTCACTCGATCGAAGATGCCACCTCGTAGATCTGGACGTAAAAGGATCTGCAGCCCCTTCTAATGCAAGTAACATGGATGAAGATGTGGACTTGTCTGCAGAACAACAGCAACAACAACCTGAAGCAGAAGCAGAGCAACAAGGGAACGATCCAAGAAGAAGAAGATCAATTGGAAGTAGAAAACGACATTGCAAGCAGTAATCGTAACAGGAATGGTAATGATGACAATGATCATCGTGAACCATCTCCAACTCCGGCTTCTCAACAATTACCCTTTTCTACAATGAGAGCAGATCAAGAAGAGACGGGAGGAACAAGATCAAGATTCTGGTGGCTACTGATAATCAGTTGAGTATCCTCACAACCTTCTCTCCATCTTCTCCTTTCCTCTTTCTAATCATGTAAACTCTTTCTCTTCTGAACAGTGGTCGGATACCTAGAGAAGGATCCAATCAGAGGTCAAGATTCCTTCAATTCCTTCGAGGAAATCTTACAGTTGGCAAAGAAGCATGACGTTGATATGAT
>JASXTE010000579.1:0-36366 GCA_030280995.1 Hemileia vastatrix | reverse complement strand
AGCGAATGCTGGGAGAAGGTTGGAAAACCAAGCTGGGTCGAACAACGCGATCAATGGAAGAAAGAGATGGCTGAGAAGAATAAAAAAACTAATGAGTCAGCTATGATGGCGTACAATCAGTATGTTCTTATCTCTTCTATCGACAACAACACCAACCTGAAACCAATCCTTGATTCAGGAGCCACGTCAACGATGATTAGAAACCGAAAGTACTTCTGGACATATCAGAGTACTAAGTTCGATATTGTGACTGGAAATGAAAACACAGAATGTGTTGGAAAGGGAACTGTTAAATTGGTTGAAGGGAAAAATGTTGTGACTCTTAATGCACTACATGTACCTAAATTACCGTATGATCTTGTGGCAACTATTGAGTTTTGGAGAAAAAATTATCAAGTTGAATTTGCTAAGAATCCCGAAAGATGCATCATCAGTAATAAAAATCTTAAATTCAATGCAGATATCGAGAACAATCTTTGCAAAATGCGTGGAAACTTCAAACCAGCTGAGTCCGCACTGATTTGCTCTGTAAAAATGTGGCATGATAGACTGGGACATCCAAACTCGAAGTATACAAAGTCAACTGTTGGTGAGACGTTGGACGACAGTCAGTTCTTCTGTGAAATCTGCGAAATGACAAAAGCGAAGAAACTACCATTTCAAGGACATTTTCCAACACCAAAGAAACCTCTGGAAGTGATCCACACCGATCTTAGTGGCAGAATCAATCCACCAACCAACAGTGGCTATGAGTACTATATGAAGATCACAGATGGATTAACTTCAACTCGTGCAGTATACCTGTTAAAAAACAAAGATGAGGCACTATCTAAATTAACGGAATTTAAGACAAAATATGAAAATATCTGTGAATCAAAAATTAAGACTATTGTAACAGATGGAGGAGGAGAATACTGCTCGAATAAATTTGAAACATACCTTAAAGACAATGGTATTTTCCATCAAATCACTGCGCCTTATACACCTGAGCAGAACCCAATCAGCGAGCGAGGAAATCGAATCACCACCGAGAAAGCTCGAGCGATGCTGTTCCAATCAGGGCTACCACTTAGCTATTGGGGAGAAGCAGTAATAACAGCAGTATATTTGGAAAATCTGATAGTTAGTAAGGCTGCAAATATGATATCACCATATGAAGCACTTACCGGCAGAAAACCAAAAATAACACATCTACACCCGTTTGGATGCCTAGCTATTGCCAATATTCCAAAACAACAGAGGAAAAATAAGTTTGCTCCGACAGGCACCAGATGTGTTCTACTTGGGTATTCTGAAGGAAACAACAACTATAAGTTGATGGAAATTCAAACAAAAAGAATAATCTTCACTCACAACGCCACATTCAATGAGTCAGTGTTTCCTATGAAAGATTGCAACAGCCCAAAAGAAATGTTCAATATCGTCACCATAAGTCACACAACAGAGACACCAACAAATCAAAATGTTGAAGATGATGAGGAATTTCATGATGCAGTAGAGGAACAAATAGAAGAACAGTCAGCAGATACTGAAAATCCAGTAACCAGACGACTAATCTTACGCCTTGGTCCACCGCCACCTGAAAATCAATCAGATCAGTATTCTGGACCCACCCTGAGATCTCATACCAGGAAGGTGATAAATGAACTTGAAGGTACCCACAATGCTTTAATAAACTTTGTCGAACAACAAAACACAGATCCTGACAATTACAGAAAGGCAATCAGTGGGTCTCAAAGGTCACACTGGATAAGTGCAATTAAAGAAGAACTTGACTCACTTCATGAAAATCACGTGTGGTGTATCGTCCCTGCTAATCATCAAAAAACAATACCTACCCGTTGGATCTTCAAAACAAAGTATGATGAAAATGGAGTCCTTAACAAATTTAAAGCAAGACTGGTTATCAAAGGCTATCTACAAAGACATGGAATAGACTTCAACGAAACGTTTGCACCTACCGGGAGACTGGCAACCCTTCGAACGATCTTTGCGCTTGCTGCTATTGAAGGATTACCGATGCATCAACTTGATATAAAGACTGCATTCCTAAACAGTAATCTTGACGAAGACATCTTTATTCAACCTCCAGAAGGTTTTACTGAGTGGTTGGATAGATCAAACTTGAACTGTAAAAAGGAGATAGAGCAATTAAATGGTGGTAGCAGAGTTTTAAAATTAAAAAAAGCACTCTACGGTTTAAAGCAGGCACCTAGAGCCTGGTATCAGGAGGTATCTAAGTGGTTCCATAAACATAAGTTTAAAACCAGCAATAGCGATCCCTGTTTATTTATTAGAAAAGATTCAAATGATGACTATTTATATGTGTTTATTTGGGTGGATGACATGGCTATCATTGGACACGGGGCTCATCAATTTCATGCTGAATTATCGAAGGATTTCAAGGTACATGACTTCACAAAAGCAACTTATCTACTGGGTATACAAATTACTCGACTAAATAGTACTTCTGTTCAACTACACCAAAGTCAGTACATAGCAGATCTATTAGAAACCTTCGGTAT
Source organism: Hemileia vastatrix (assembly GCA_030280995.1). Lineage (NCBI taxonomy): Eukaryota > Fungi > Basidiomycota > Pucciniomycetes > Pucciniales > Zaghouaniaceae > Hemileia > Hemileia vastatrix. The sequence continues at coordinate 33,841 of JASXTE010000579.1, read as the reverse complement.
GACAGACTGCAAAATTAATCCTACTCCAATGCAATCAAATATCCAGCTGTTACCCTCTGATGATGACCAATACGCTCAGTTTCTGAAAACAGGAAATGACTATCGAAGTATCATTGGAAGTATTGGCTATCTAGCACAATGTACTCGACCGGATATCACCCATGCTGTCAACTATTTATCTCAGTTCCTCATAAAACCAAATCAGTCTCACTGGCAAGCGGCACTCCGAATTCTAAGATATCTCAAGGGTACAGCCAATGTTGGCCTACTGTACTCACGAGACTTCAAAACATTAATACCCACGAAAATCAATATTAGCAATCAAGCACCTACAGGTTTCAGTGATGCGGATTGGGCTGGATGTAATCTAACACGTAGATCAACTAATGGGTATGCCTTTCTGCTCGGTGGAGGTGCTATTTCTTGGAAGAGCAAAAAGCAAAACACTGTTTCCACATCAGCCACTGAATCTGAGTATAAGGGATATCTTGATGCAGGATTAGAAGGAGTATGGTTGCGAAAACTGCTAAGTGAACTAGGGTATGAAAACAATCAAGGAACGTTACTTTATGGAGATAATCAAGGAGCAATAGCATTGTCAAAGAATCCCGTAGCTCACAAACGAACAAAACATATTGAAGTACATTTCAACTGGGTCAGGGAAAAAGTACTTGATGGCGAATTAAATCTCAAATACTGCTCTACGCACGACATGGTTGCAGACATCATGACAAAAGCACTGGATCGTACAAAATTTGAAAAATTTAGAACAGATCTAGGCCTGAATGAATGTCGACGCACTATTGGTTCAAGTAATGAGGTGGAGTGTTAGTATATACATAATATTCTAATTCATACTTATTATTATAATCTTTTTTGCATTACTTGTCCCGAAGTGGACTGATACTAACTGTATGTAGAAGAGAGAGAAGTGTATTGTGCTAGCGTGAGAAGTTGTAGTTATGGTATATATAGCTATCAAGTGTTCATCTATTACCATATCTTTTGTCTTCTTTTGCTCATCATCTCATCTCATCTCTCTACACGTACTCACTTGAATATACAGGTGTGTACCATTACTATCATAAGTTGATTTTTACATTTAATTGTTATTGTTATAGGTTAGCGCATTACTATCAGCGATTTCAGCTTCATCCACAGTGTTACTAGAGGAGAAGACTTACGCTAGATTAAAGGTGTGCTCTAACTGTAGTTTCCTATTGTTACTATTATATTCATACTCCACTATGTTTGTAGGTTAGCACAACACTGTTCTCTTGTGATCCATATTATTTACGAGTAGATCTTGATAAGAATCAATAGAGTAAGTAAGTGAAGTAAGGACAGCAGATGGACAAAGAAAGGATGTGGACGAGGGAGGAGAGAAATGGACGAGCAAGGACAGGACAGGACAGAGAAAGGAAACAAAAGTTGTTACCTGATAAGAATCAATAGAGTAAGTAAGTGAAGTAAGGACAGCAGATGGACAAAGAAAGGATGTGGACGAGGGAGGAGAGAAATGGACGAGCAAGGACAGGACAGGACAGAGAAAGGAAACAAAAGCTAAAGAAACGGGTGAGCAAAAATATTAATAATGAGAAGAGAAAAGATTGGATGCATTGCAGTCGTAGAGCACATACTTGTTACCTGATAAGAATCAATAGAGTAAGTAAGTGAAGTAAGGACAGCAGATGGACAAAGAAAGGATGTGGACGAGGGAGGAGAGAAATGGACGAGCAAGGACAGGACAGGACAGAGAAAGGAAACAAAAGCTAAAGAAACGGGTGAGCAAAAATATTAATAATGAGAAGAGAAAAGATTGGATGCCGACTCAGTAGTGAGGAGGCATCCTTAAAAGTATTCAAGTTAGGGTATGCATATAAATAGTGATATAGGAGATTATCTAGTGTTAGGGTATCTAAATACATAGGTAGTCGTCTAAATCATATGCTAGGTGATGAAAAGTATAACATGCTTATAGAATATTAACACCCACCCGTGCTCAAGACGGCAATGGTTTTAAATTTAAATTAAGTAAGAACTCATGATGTTTGACTCTTGGTAAGGGTTTGGTAAGTATATCAGCTATCATAGAATTTGTGGAAACATAATTAATTTTTAGTTGTTGAGTATTCACTAGTTCTCGTAACCAGCAAACTTTGGTGTTGATGTGACGAGTACGATGTTGGTATAAAGGATTTATTGCTCGATTGATTGCCCCTTGGTTGTCTCCGTTAAGTAGTACTGATTTGAGAGGGATTGAGAAATCATTAAACAATTCTTTAGTCCACAACAAGTCCTGACCACACTCAGTCATAGCGTAATATTCTGATTCAGAGGTCGATAAAGAAACAGATTGTTGTTTGCATGAGCGCCAACTGATTAGGCCTAGATGAAAAACTAAGGAACCAGATGTTGATTTTGAATCTGTTGATTTATTATAATCGGAATCGGCAAAGCCAGTCAGTGAGCCCAACTCGGAATTGGAGACATTACCTAATGTAAGACTGTAATCTTTCGTTAATTGAAGATAGCGTAGCACATGGAAGAAGGCTATTATTTGCTCATCAGTAGGTTGGTTGAGATATTGCGCTAGTGAACTTGCAGCATAAGCTAGGTCTGGCCTAGTACAGAGGACAAGATAATTCAATAGACCAATGGCTCTTCGATAGTTGAAGATATTAGTTAGCTTCGTATTGTTGTTTTTTGTGAATTGTGAATTGGGGACAAGAGGGGTAGTGACTGTTCGACATTCTGTATGATTGAATTCATTAAGAAGTTTTTGAACGTAAAGTTGTTGTGAAAGAGTGATTGTTTTCTCTGGTCGATTTCGAATGACTTTCATTCCCAAAATCCAATTAAGTTCCCCTTGATCACCAATATCAAAGGCTTGAGTAATCTTTTCCTTGAAATTATCAATTGAAGGACCTCCAATGATAAGGTCGTCAACATGAATGAAGACGTAACAGGGATGTTCATGGTCTTTATGAAGAAATAAACAAGGATCAGCAACACTGGCCTTAAAGTTTATGCTTTCAAAGAAGCTAGTGAGTTTGTTATACCAACATCGTGGACTTTGCTTTAAACCATACAAGGACTTTTTAAGGTGAAGGCATTGCTGATCATCTTTAGGTGTATAACCTTGGGGATAACGAAGATAAATGTCCTCATCAAGATTTCCATGTAGAAAAGCCGATTTGACATCCATCTGACATATCTCCCAATCCTTATAGGCTGCAAGTCCAAGTAGAAAACGGAGAGTGGCCAGTCTACCAGTGGGAGCATAGGTTTCATTGTATTCAATTCCTTCTATTTGGGAGAAACCTTGAGCACATAGTCGAGCTTTGTATTTGATGATATTCCCTTCTGAGTCAGTTTTCTTTTTAAATGTCCAAGTGGTCCCGATTAAATGATTATTACTTGGACAAGCTGATTCCTCCCAAACGTTATGGTGACTGATACTTTTTAGTTCAGCATCAATTGCCTTCATCCATTCATCACTCTCCGGGGAATTCACTGCTTCGTAATAGTTTCGAGGTGTATCAAATGGAGTAACAATCATACAAGCAACATTAGCTCTTCGTTTGGTGGTTAGAATATTGGAAGGGTCAATTTGTGATGATATTTCCTTAGGCGGTTTAGTGTTTAGGGGAACATAATCGTAGTGTTTGAGTTTTGGACCAACTGACGTGTCGTTGTCACCATCATAGTTAGCTTGTCCAGGAACTTCAGGAAGTGGCGATATTGGAGTTTCATCAGAGGAACTAACGTTATTATCATTTGAGTCAATGAAACTGTACTCGTTGGTGATGACTATGTTGGGAAATTGCAATGAGTCAATGGTTTTCCCTTTAGAAATTTGTCCGGACAGATTAAACGTATTTAAGAATTTGACATCGTGGGTAGTAATAATTGAATCGGTGGAAGGAGAGTATATGCGATAGTTGACATGACCATCACAGTAGCCTAAGAAGATACCTTCTTCGCCACTTTTGTCAAACTTGCCCACACGCTTGTGCTTCTGGAGATGATAGACGACATCGGAGCCGAATGGATATAATTTAGATGGTAGTTTAGAGTTTTTATGCCAGAGTTCCCAAGGAGTTTTGCCGTTCTCAAGAGCTGAAGTGGGAAGGATATTTAGCAGGAAGGTCGCTGTGTTGACAGCTTCAGCCCACCACTCTGAGTCGAGGCCAGCTTCAATCAATAGACACTTTGCCTTTTCGACTATGGAACGGTTTCCCCTTTCAGCTATTGGGTTTTGTTGCGGGGAGTAGGGTGCTGTTCGTAAGTGAACTATACCTTTGTTTTTGAGGTGATTTTTCATAGGGAGGTTTACGAATTCTCCACCGTTGTCTGAGACAATGCATTTGACTTTCCTTTCCAACTGATTTTCAACTAAGGTTTCAAAATCTTTGTAGCTTTCAAATGTTTCTGATTTCAATTGGAGAAATTGCACATGACGGAATCGAGAGTGACCATCGACTATTTGGAAGAAGTATGATTTGCCACCTTTTGATTCGGGAGTAATTGGGCCACATAGATCCATGTGGATAACATCCAAGGGTGATTCAGGGGTTGGAAAATTTCCCGAGAAGGGTAAAGCATGAGCTTTAGCAAGAGCGCATGTTTTACAAGAGAAATTAGAGAAATTCAAACCTGGGAATAATTTTTCCATAGTTTGATTATTCGGGTGGCCGTAATTGTGATGTAGTAATTTTAGTCTTTCGTCCATAGAGTTGACATTGTAGATAGGGGAATAAATAGGATCCATAACCAGTGGGAAAGTTAAGATTCGCCCTTTAGAGGAGCACTCTAAGAGAGTAGTGTTCCCATTTTTGATTTTAAACTGTCCTTTTTCGTTAGATATAGTCCATCCGTCCAGTAGTATGTCCACGAGTGAGATAAGATTTGCCTTAACGTTTGGTGCATATAAGGCATGGTTGATGTTGAAGTTATGGCCTGATGATGAAGTAAACATAGCATTGCCTTGTCCAAGGGCAATAAGCTCGTCTCCATTGGCCATTGACAGAGTAGTTTCAGAGTTGTGAAATGTTTTGAAAAATTTTCGATTGTTGAAGATTGAAAATGATGCACCACTGTCCAATATGGCGTGATCATTAGATAAGTCATTAAAAACTGATAGTACTTTGTTTGAGTTGTCAGTATTGCGATTTTCCCTTTCCTTTTTCCTTTTTAGAAATTCGTCACGTTTCTCAGGATGAAGTTGGAAGCAAGAAGATTCAGAGTGTGGCGCTAGAGGATTATGTTTTCCTTTTGAGCAAAGTTGTTTTGTCTTGGTGTCCATTGCCAAGGCAGTACCGATAGAAGATAAGTTTAGTGCTTTACGACGAGTTACTTCTGATTCGATATCTGAGAAAATATTCTCAATAGTCGGTCGTTGGTTGGTGATGTCGTATTTGCTTAAAATGATAGTGGCGGCAGTTTGATATGATTCAGGAAGTAGATTGAGAACGTAGTTTCCCATGATGTAAGATAAGATATTTTCTTTGAACAAGTCGGGAGCAACTTCTCTGAGTAGTCTCATTGTCTCTCTAAAGTTATTCATTGCTTCAAGAATATTCCCTTCAGTAAATTTGATTTTGAAGAGTTGACTGACAACGTATGAGCAGTTTTGTGTTGATTTTGAAGCATAATGATCTTTGATGCGCTTCCATAATTGAGCAGGTTCTACCGCATCGTCGTCAAGTATAAATTTGTGTTGATTGGGCCTGTCCATGAACATCTTGATTATTGTGTTAGTTTGCCTTTGTCGAATATTAAATATATTAAGTAGATCGGGATCGGTAGGAATTGGACATTTTTCGTCTAGAAATTGATCTAGATTTCGAACAGTTAGAGCATATTTAATATCCGTTTTCCAAGAACTATAATTTTTGTCAGTGAGTTTTTCGATTCCTTTAATTTCAGAGTAGTTTGAGGAATCTTGAAGGTAAGAGAAGTTGGGCGTAGCTCTCAATTCTGAGGTGGAGGCCATGTCAGGAGTAAAGGTATGTGTAGAGGATGAACGTGAACTCGAGCGAGAGGATGAAGTGTTGACAGACTGAGGAGTGGCCAGAGTTTATTTAATGCAGTGGCGCTGGGCCCATAACCCTGATAAGAATCAATAGAGTAAGTAAGTGAAGTAAGGACAGCAGATGGACAAAGAAAGGATGTGGACGAGGGAGGAGAGAAATGGACGAGCAAGGACAGGACAGGACAGAGAAAGGAAACAAAAGTTGTTACCTGATAAGAATCAATAGAGTAAGTAAGTGAAGTAAGGACAGCAGATGGACAAAGAAAGGATGTGGACGAGGGAGGAGAGAAATGGACGAGCAAGGACAGGACAGGACAGAGAAAGGAAACAAAAGCTAAAGAAACGGGTGAGCAAAAATATTAATAATGAGAAGAGAAAAGATTGGATGCATTGCAGTCGTAGAGCACATACTTGTTACCTGATAAGAATCAATAGAGTAAGTAAGTGAAGTAAGGACAGCAGATGGACAAAGAAAGGATGTGGACGAGGGAGGAGAGAAATGGACGAGCAAGGACAGGACAGGACAGAGAAAGGAAACAAAAGCTAAAGAAACGGGTGAGCAAAAATATTAATAATGAGAAGAGAAAAGATTGGATGCCGACTCAGTAGTGAGGAGGCATCCTTAAAAGTATTCAAGTTAGGGTATGCATATAAATAGTGATATAGGAGATTATCTAGTGTTAGGGTATCTAAATACATAGGTAGTCGTCTAAATCATATGCTAGGTGATGAAAAGTATAACATGCTTATAGAATATTAACAGATCTCATATCATACAGGTGTGCTTATCTTTGCAATTAAATATCTTTTGTCTTCTTTTGCTCATCATCTCATCTCATCTCTCTACACGTACTCACTTGAATATACAGGTTAGCGCATTACTATCAGCGATTTCAGCTTCATCCACAGTGTTACTAGAGGAGAAGACTTACGCTAGATTAAAGGTTAGCACAACACTGTTCTCTTGTGATCCATATTATTTACGAGTAGATCTCATATCATACAGGTTAGCGCATTACTATCAGCGATTTCAGCTTCATCCACAGTGTTACTAGAGGAGAAGACTTACGCTAGATTAAAGGTTAGCGCATTACTATCAGCGATTTCAGCTTCATCCACAGTGTTACTAGAGGAGAAGACTTACGCTAGATTAAAGGCTTTTATTATTCTTTCATTTTTTAACCTTGTGATTTATCAACTTTACACTGCTTGTTTCTGTTTGGTTGGGGGAGTAAGGGTTGAAGTTTTCAAATCTTACACAAACTATCTACGCCTAATAGAACTTTTGAGGATAAGGAATAAGAAACTTGATGAAGGTAAAAAAAAATAGCTAGATCGTTGGAAAAGTTATCACTTAACTGATATAATAAGTATACATATTTATTCAAAATCAGCCTCAGAAAAAGGTTCTAGCGTAGGAAATCCTTGGAACATGAATACAAGCGAGAATTTGTCAAGGGAAAGCTCGAAGATATTCAAAGAGGAATGCAAATCAAACCTGGCCAAGGTCTTTTCAAAGAAAAAAAAACTTGAGCATTCCAAATCTGACACACCATCTCACAAAATGAAACTGAAAAAACATACTAAAGTTCTAGATTTTCAATTTGACTCTAATGGCGACATTTTGAAGCAGTTTATGGATGTAAGTAATTAAGATCAGGGTACTTCTCTTTTCTAGACCCCTATAATTATTAAAAGTTAAGCTTTTTCATGCTGATGTGTGCTAATATATATTTGACGCTGAAAGTGTAAGGTAATGACGAGATGTTCCAAGTTCAAAAATAGGTTCAAGCTAATACGTTATATTCTAGTTATCTTAGTTGCAGCATTGTGAAATATAATCTTGATTTCAGGTAAAACACGCAGATATGGATACCCCCTTTGAACAAGGAAAAGAAAAGGCGAAGAAAGGGAATATCCTGCAACATGAAATTGTTAGCGATGAAGATGGTAAATTTTTCACAAAGTGCTAAATATGAGTCTGTTTTTAATGATCCAGTATTTTCAAATGTGTTTTTCATCCTAATACTATAGCACCTACCTCAAAGAATACGGTGGATCAAACTGCCGAGGAGAAAAAAGAATTCATACCAGAACCGTTGATTAACAAAAAAAAAGAATATTTTGAGGTAGAAGATCTAACGAAAAAGTAAGGATTTTTCAGAAGAAAAACAGAAAATATCCTGAATTTATTTCTATATTCCAGAGAGAAGTTCTTTGAACAACAAAATCACATAGTAGAAAAAATCTACAAGATAACTCCAATAATTAAGGCTTTACAAGAGGGTAAGCTATTTTTAACATATCTGGCAGATAAATTTCACTTATTCAATGTTAATTTATAATTTATAGAATTTCATCGCTATAAGTCTAATAATGAAATCCTTCACAATCAACTACATATAGATTATTCCGTGGTAACAGAATTCGATAGATATTTTCCCACTGTGAAAGAGTTGCATGAAAAACATCAAACAGAAAATTTAAAGGTTTCATTCATTGAAGACATTTTTAAGATGATTGTTTGGGAGATGCAACATTATTTCTTTGCTCAAATGAATGATATTGACGAAAGGCTTTTCAAAGGCAATTTTAATGAAGGTTTACATTATAACAAACAAATTCAGGAATTAGAGAATACCAGAGATAAATTGAAAAAATCCATATCTGACTTAATAAACTTGATAAAGAAGTTTTGGGAAGTTTTTGGTACAAAAAAGGGAGTCAGAATCTTTAATAACTAATGTTTAACTTGATGTGGAGGAATAAATATATGAAGAGTGTTAATGAAAGAAAATCTTGAAGATAGCAGGAGAAGATTAAAACACTCAACTCATCTTTTAGTGTTTTATAGGCTTTTCCTACCTAATTTTCTATCCATATTATCATTTTCTTCCTTCAATTCAGGGATTATCAATCTGATATATTTGATATATCCTACAAACCAACATTAAAATAAAATGGTTTAAAATCTCTTTTAATGAAAACACAGTATGCTATACAATGTTAACTTTATATACCATTTGTGAATGTGTAAGAAAAATTTTAAAACTAAATTTTCAAGAAAAAAATTCATGAATAAAAGTGCATATCTCACATCATGACACAAAAATACAATTCACTACAAAAAAAAAAAAACTGGGCACCTGCTAGCAGGTTTGTATGCCTGATTAAACTATGGTAGTTGGGTTGGGGGGAGCCACTTGCTAACAGGTGCCAGCCTTGTTTTCCTGGTGATTAATTGCAAAGCAAAATATAACACTTATTTTAAAGTTTTGATTTCCTTTCTTAATCACTAATGGAGCTTAATTGTTCCAGAAAATCTTTGAGCCATGTAAATATGTCTGAAAATCTATCAAATAACATATAATTTTTTTTAATATAATTTTTGGGAAGAACATCAATTAATATATATCTTTCAACTTCCTTTAAACAGGAATGAGTCTTGCCACAAAAAACTAACAAGCAATAGTTGGCCAATCTGGCACTGTAACTTACATTTGATTGCAATATTGATGAAAACTGCAAAGTGTTCAAATGCTATTTTTAAATAAATGAGCAACATATCTGTTTCCCAGTCAACTTAAAGACAGTTTATATCCATAATTTAGACAAGTGATACTATTCCAAATGTATTCAGCATCTCAATTGAATATTTGTATATTAGGGGGGGGGTCAAACATTGCCATATATTCCTTTCCAGAACCTCTCAAAAAAGGTACCAAGTACTTCATTTTAATTTGAAGTACACCAGTGAATAAAGAGTAACTTCAACAAAATGTTTGTTCGTTAACACACCATATTTTGGGTACATCCAAGCCTTTCAAGCACTTCTACCCCTTAACTTGATTAGTCAGCATTAGGTACCCACATGCTCATACCTTAAAATATTTTTTCACCTAATCTTTAGGGGCTCATTTATACACACACAGTACACTGTGCATCAAGTCTTAAATCCCTCCTAAAATCATACTTCAACTGTTAATTTCTCCCATCCTTGATCCCTCCTGCCCTTATTTCCCCCCCAAACACTAACATGAGTTCTTCACTTTGTCAACAGCTTCAAGAAACCACTAATCCCCTGGCCATTTACCTTACAGTTAAGTCTGATGCAGAATATGATTCTGAATTAGATTTAGTTTATATGAGCCACTTGTTGGAGAACCACTACCTTACTTCCCAAACACCTTCAACTCAACATCAACCATGATATCCCCTGCAAAAACTTCTTGAGATTCCTGAACCTAGCTTTTGACACATGTTTCTAACAACATATAAAGTTTTAAAATGCCTAAATGGTCTGATCCATGATCATTTGATTTTCCATAACAACTCTTATTTCCCACAGTAGGGTCCTGCCATACAAACCTCTGTTGCACATTGGCAATTAGGCTCAAATGGGAATGGTGCTGGAATAAATTGTCACAAGAACCTCTTCTGTATAAGTCATGGAACTTTTGATCTTTACACTAAGAAAACAATGAAAGCCATCTGTTCTCTTTGATCACCATTCCTGACATGTCCCACTAAGGAGGTTAGACTGGGAAATTATCAGGTGATGCAAAAGGAAGGATTCCCTGGTTGTATTGGCTTTATTGATGACAAAACCATCCCTTTGATCCAAAAGCCTTCAAAGGATGGAATAATTACTTCAATTGTAAAAAGAGGTCAGTGCTTACTTATATCTTACATTTTTTTACATCTATTACTAATCCTATCTGTCAAACTAGGTATCCCCAGCACTGATTATTTCGTATGTTTAAAATTAGATAACCTTAATTTCATTAATCTTATAAGTTAAAATTATGGTTATAATACTTATATATATGATTAATATGCTTATATATATATTTATTACACTATTATATGACTAATAGAAATTTAAATAGTTTATCCATAGACCCATTATACTTATTAACGTGCTAATGTAGTCACAATATACTTATCTTAAGTGATATTAAGTAATTATAGACATACATAAGCTTATATGTATGCATAAACCTCATATTCCATAAAATATGCAGTTATACTATGTATATATAGGTGTATATGCAGTTTTAACCCTCTAAATAGCCTATAAGCTTTATTTTTCTGCTTATTTTAGGTCATATTGATGTAGTAAATGGACTAACCATGCCTAAAAAAGCATATACACCTTTTTCAGGCACATATATCCAGTTTGGACAACTTAATCTGCTTCTTTAATAGATTTTCACATATTTATGGGTTTGCATATGATTACTGGGCTGATGTGGATGCTTGGGAATGTTATTGGGGGCTCAGAAAGTTGATTTGTTTCTTTATATGCTTTGGGTTTCATTTAATTCTCTTTGGATGAGTTATTTTACTTGTTTCCTTATGGTATCTGCTTTGATCTGTTTTCTCTGTTTATGGTATGGGTGTATGATATCATTAAATTGTGATAGAGGGCCCTTACTGGAGGTCTGGGTGTTGAAACTTCTTGAAGTCAATTCCATGCAGAGGTGGTGATACGTCACAGTGCTGTAACTGCCAGGGATAGTAGTGAAATCATCTTGATTGAAGGTCTGTGCACTTCAGTGGATTTTTCTATAAGTAAAGGAGGATTTTGTGGGTTTTTGGACATCACTTACTTACTACACATCAAATAAACATTTTTAAACAATTATTACCATATATAAATATATTTAAAAGCCCTTATAAATTGATATTATCTTTATATTGGCTATAGCTATATTTTATTAGTCTATTTTCCACCACTAGTCCCCACCAATACAAATATTGTGAGTCAACAATTGAGTATAAAAGTTGATATAAATATGAAGTTTATTGATTTTCATGCTGGATTTCCTGTCTCTCACTGTGACTCCTTGGTTTTTTACTAATAATGATTTCTCAAAAACCTGAGAGTTACTTTGATGAAAAGAAACATATTCTTCTGACTCTGGTTACACTAGTGGTACATATGTGATCCCAGTATTTCATGGGGCTGGTGATGAACATACTGAAGAATGCAAGTTCAAAATTCATCATTCCAAGTCTTGAGTAAGGATTGAGCATGCAATTGGAATTTTAAAAGGTTGATTCGCTTCACTACAGGAAATGGGGAGTCCTTTACCTAATGAGAAAGAAATGAGCAATAATTATTGATTGGATCATTTCATGCTTGATCCCACATAATCACCTTGAGAAATCAATAGATGAATGTTTCAATATTTATGAAGATGAAATTCCTGAACCACCCCCAACTACTTAATCATTCTTTAGTTCTTTATCTAAAAGTTGTGGAATGTGTGCTAAAATTCTTCCTATCACTCTTGCTTATTTTGAAGACACAGCTTGATTAGCTTGATTATCTACTATTACTCAAATTCTTTCTTTATTTCTTCTTTTAAATCCATGTGAAATTCTTTTAAAATATCTCTTATATTATTTCATACATGACCTTTCTATATGTTTGTTACTCACTAGCCTACTGGTTTTTATTAAAGTTTTGCCTATTACTTATTTAAACCCTTCAAACTACTTATCAATTTACTTCAGGATAGCTTCTTATTTCTTAGTATCATAATATTCTTATCTCTGATTACAAACACTCTCTTCATCTTTTGTATCTATATGATGAGGTTTTGATTATTTTATAGCCAATAAAGCTCTAAATTTTACTCATATAATTTATTTTTCAAATACCTACATGAGCCTCACTTAAAAAAGTTATTTTTATCCTTTTTATGTGAATATGTTCTCTTTTTGAAGCTTCTTCATCAAAAACTTTTTCAGTATGAGTAGTTTTATAAAATGGCCTAGCAGAATTGATACATGTCAAACCCAAAGATATCAAAGGTAGATAATGAAGTTCTCTTACATAATCTCTCTTTCTGCCTAATTAGTTTATTATTGAGTATCTGGATTGAGCTCAAGTTCATCAAATTGTATATGGAACCATCAACAACACTCACATGTTGAACTGAATCCTTTTACTCCTGTGTTTTTAACAAAATAGTAATAGGATCTTTCACATTCAGTACAATGAATGCAGTATCCTTGTGGGAGTCTGTCGGCCGGTCGTCTAGAAGAAGGAGAAAGATAGAAGAAGGAAAGAGAGGAGGAGAAGGAGGAAAGGAGTATGGGTAATAAAAGAAATAAATTTTAATAAAATTATTTAATTTATTGAGAGAAGGCAACGATGAGTGAGCTGAGAAGAGACAACAATTTAGTTTTATAAATATTAATATTATTTAAGTAAGATTTCTGTGCGGCAACCAATATAATTACTATCAGACTTAAAGCAACCTTTAAATTGTTATATAAAATTTTAATTAGAATTTTATTACTAATAAAAAGAATATAAACGTAATATAAAAATTGTATTTAATTTGTTGAGTGTATAATAAGTGATAAGGCTACAGGGGATTATCCAAGGCCCTTTTATAGGCAATGGATCCTCTGAAGCGCTATTATATCAGTAAATACAATGATTAGAAAGGAATAAAACAAACATATCAAAAGAGTAAATGAAACATAACAATATAGAGAAAAACATGAAACAATTAATTAAAAGCCCAATTAAGAATCCAATTTCCCCGCCATTAATCCCCAAATCAGTAAGTGACAATAGTAAATAACTAAACAAGATTGGAAACATAGGAACTATGAGAAATATAATTCCCAACAGATGGTACATTCTGATTAGAGGACATTTTAAGTGAAACAAAAAATAATTTGACGCAACAAAACAAGCAATTAATCTCAATTTAGTCCAAATTAATTTATTTGTTTTTTCTAACACAATTAAGGGTCAAAAGAAGCGTCCTTAATAATTGTTTAGTATCATATGAGAGGTATTAGTTAATATATAAATTTAAGTAATTAATTTAAATATATTATAAATCAAATTTACACTTGTAATTATAATATATGTTTTTTAATTAATTAAATATAAATTTATAATTATTAAATACATAAAAATGCGCCATTATTTGTAGAATATATTATATTATGCTCAATTTAATTGTATATAAAAATATATATAACCAATAAATTTAATGTAACATTTGTATATAATAAAATTCTTATATAATTTCATTATGTAATAAAATATTAAGTTATATTCATTAAATACAAGTCTTACTCACTCTTTAAGGTTTTATAATTTATATATCATTTACTGGACTCCTGGAATAGCCTGGCTGACACTCCCTCACTCTAAAAAAAAAAAACAATAAAAAAAATGCTAAGATTTTTTCTTTTTGTAATTTTTCAACAGAGCAGGCAGATTTGAAATTTCTTTGCCAGGTATCCATGCATCATGTTCAGATGATTTGTTCTTATATCTCAATAAATATTCAGTACCTCTTTCAGAAGTGATAATTCTATCATTGAGAATTTTATCAATTTCTGCTGTTTCTGTGACTTCCTGAGGGTTTTTCTTAGGTCTTCCTCTTCTTTTTGGAAATAAGTCACTGTTGGAAGTATAAGGCTTAAGCAAAGAAATGGGAAAGACAGGATGTTTCCTATCATATGGAGAATACAATACAACTTCTACTGCATTATCACCAACCATTCGTTTAACAACAAATGGTCCTACAAAAGGATCTTTTAATTTGTGGTTACCTTGTAAATTGAAATGGACAGTAGAGATCAACACTTCATCACCCTTGTTAAATGTGTATTCTTTATGGGATTTATCCCATCTTTTCTTTTCATATTCAAATGCTTTATCAATACAATTCTGAGCATGTTTTCTACATAGCTGTTGCATTTGCATAAAAGATTTTACACCAGGGTGTAGTTCCAACTTAGGTAATTTATTATTGAGAATCTGAGCAGGAGTGTTTGGGACATAACCTAACCAAAGCTCAAAAGGCTTTTTCTCAGTGACAGAATGAACAGTGCTATTATATGCAAATTCAAGACCAGGCAAAAGAGTGACCCAATCATGAGTAAATCTGTCATTGTCTTTATATTCTAAACCAAAGGCACAATACCTTCTAATCATATCTTCCAGAGTTTGAATCATTCTTTCAGCTAGACCATCAGTCTGAGGATGATGAGCTGTAGACAATTTTAACTCACAGCCACAAATATCCATCAAAGAGGTCCAAAACTCAGAAGTGAATTTTGGATCTCTATCAGAGATAATGGCTTTTGGGAAACCAATAATATTAAACATGTAAGACCACCATAAGAAAGCTAATTCCTTGGTGGATACATCTTTGTGGGTTGGAATAAATTTGCACATTTTTGTGAATCTATCAACTATTACCCAACAAGAGTTAAAGCTGTCTTTACCTGCAACAGGAAGACCAGTGACAAAATCCATATTAATGATTTGCCAGGGAGCACTAGGTGCCTCAATATGTTGTAATAAACCTGCTCTCTTACCTGTTAACCTTTTAGATTTTTGGCAGGAATCACAAGATTCAACATATAATTTTGTGTCTTCAGACATATTAGCCCACCATGCAGTGTTTTTGATTCTAATCAAAGTTTTTTCAAGATCAAAATGACCAGCTAATATGTCATCATGACAAAGTTTGAGGATAGTTTCTTTCATTGAAGGAGGAATAACAATTACATTGGTAAGCTTCCTTCTATAATAAATATAACCATCTTCAATAGAAAACTTTCCTTTATTTAAAGCATTTTGGTATTTTGCAGGAAGAGTTTTTATTAATGCTTGAATTGAAGCATTCTTAGGATCATTCAAAATAGTAACTAATTTATTTAAGTCAGAATCTTTATCATATGAATCCAGTATTAACTGTAATAACTCTTCTTCCATATCAACTATAAATATACCATGTATATGAACAGTGTCATCCTCAGGTACATAAGCAGGATTGGAGTCATTATTTGGCAGAGGCAATCTGGAGAGCATATCAACATTAGAGTGAACATTTCCAGCTCTGTGGATAATAGTCATCCTTCCTCTGTATTCCTGAACAGCAAGTTGCCACCTGAACATATGTCTGTTAGGTGTTTTGAGGTTTAAGAGAGATTTCACAGCACTACAGTCAGTTACCAACTCAAATTTCTGGTCATCCAAGTAGTAATGAAGTTTCTCAAGAGCCCAAACAACTGCTAAGCACTCCAATTGAGTGGCACCATATTTCAATTCACTATTTCTTAAGGTTCTTGAAATATAACAAATTACAACCTCTGAGGCTTTATCATTAATAATTTGCTTTTGGTGAAGGGCAGCACCCAGACCAATAAAGCTAGCATCTGTATAAAGTACAAATGGCTTGTTAAAATCTGGGAGAGCCAATATAGGGGCTGTCATTAAGCAATTTTTCAATGTATTAAAAGCTTTCTGACAGTCATCATTCCAGAGAAAAGCAACATTATTTCTGGTTAGTTTTGTAAGAGGCAAGGCTATGACCTGATAATTTTTAATATATTGTCTATAATAGCCACACATACCTAAAAAACTTTGGATTTCTCTTACAGAAGTTGGTGCTTTCACATTTTGAATGGCAGCAACTTTATTATGGTCTACACAAATTTGTAGGCCTGACACAACATGGCCAAGGACTTTCAAAGATTGAAAACCAAATTTACACTTTTTTAAAGATAAGGTCATATTGATTTCATCCATTTTTTGGAAAACTCTATTTAAGTGAATCATATGTTCATCAAAAGTTTTAGAAAAAACAATAATATCATCAATATAAACCATGAGCCAACCTTCAATAATTTCTTGATGGAAAGTGTTATCCATGACTTTCTGGAAAACTGAAGGAGCATTTTTAGGGCCAAATGGCATCCTAACATACTTATATATTCCCATATGAGTAGCAATAAGCAAAAAATTTTGAGAATTTTTCTCAACTGGAACTTGATGATAACCTTTATTACCATCCAGACAACTAATAAATTTTGCACCTTGCAAGGTAGCATGTATTGAATTAATTCTGGGTAAAGGATAAATATCATCAACAGTATAAGTATTTAAAGCTTTGTAATCCCCACATAATCTAGCTTTATCTTTTTCATATGAAATTAAGACTGGGGAGATGACACAATATTTGGGGGTGACATCCACTTTCTCAATGATATTCATTTTCAATAATGTTTCAATATTATCTTCAATATCTTTTCTTTTTGATGGAGAAGCAGGATATGGTTTTTTCTTAAGGGAAGGAGGAATATCACTCAAATTACAGGATAAGGTAATTTTCATCTCTTCCTGAACAATTCCCAAGACATGAGAACCATGAGCAAAAGCCATAGGGAAAGAGGTAATAGAGGCAACAATAGAATCCTTTTGTTCATTAGTCAAATGATCACCAAAAGAAGCGGTATTTATTTCATGTAATAAATCATATATTTCAGTTGTTGTTCTACCTTTACATTGGGTCAGTGAGTTACAAGATTTCAACAAATGCCCAGAAGGTTTAGGAGAAGAAATTTTGAATTTTCTTTTCCCATTCATTCCTAAGGTAAAGCAATTATTTGCTGGGTCTAGTTTCACACCAAACATGGTTAAAATATCATTTCCCATAATAAACCAATTGCTCAAATTATCATTTTTCATGACAACAAACTCACAAATAGCTCTGACAAAACCACCATTATATTTGAAGAATACAGAGGTTTTGTATTTGCCAATAGGAAATAAGGTAGAACCATACCCTCTCCATTTTTCAGAAGTTATAGGCAATAATTTACTCAAATATTCCTTATCCACTGAAGCCAAAGCTTTTTCAGATACTACACTTCCTCCAGCACCAGAATCAAGAACTACATCAACATTTTTACCATTAATGATAACAGGTGCCTTTAAAGGGGATATAGGAATAGAATTGTTAGTAATATCTTTAATTATCTCAGCATTTTCTACTGAAGATAAATTCAATACACAATCTTCAGATATATTAGGGGGTGTCAGTTCTGGCAAATCCGCACTTAAATTAAGTGCGGATTTCAAACCAAATCAGCACTTACAAATCAGCACTTAAATTTTGCAAAAAAGTCACTTATTTCAAAAAAGGGTGTCAGTTATGACCTCAAATCAGCACTTTTTTCCCGTTTTTTTTCACAACCACATTTTGGCCACAAAACATCCCTTCCTTTCTTACCCCATCCCTGTCACATGTGACACACTGACCTTCCTCGCTACCTACCCATCAATCCTCGGCACACACCCCTTCCTGACATTTTCAATATTTTGACCAGGCATGTTTACATTCTTTTTTACTTATTTCTTCTACTTTTTAATCTTTTTTCTTGTTATGTGCCAGTTTCATAATGCCTCCCAGACATTCCAAATCTCAAAAGGTAACTCAAAAATCTGCTTCGTCACAAAAGTCCCCTCGTAAAGCAAGCCCTACACCTGAAAAATCAAAGTCAGGTTCAGGTCAGCTTAAAAAGGATGATTATCTCATCATAATCAACTTCCTTAAAATAAAATAAAATTTTGAAGCATGTTTTGGATGTGAAAAGTCCACTCGTATTGGATGTCCACCTTCTTCAAAGGTTAATGGCTACTTATTGATGGCCAATGAAGTAAGGAAGAAAACAAGGGAGAGAATCGATATCAATCCTAAACAAATGAAGGAGAGATTTAAGAGTTACCAATCAAAATATAAAAAGGCTCATCATGCTGCAAATGAAACTGGATTTGGTATTGACGATGATGATTTGGAGATTGGAACTACTACTGTTTCCAAAAAGCTCAATGTCATGTGTCCTTTCTATGAGGAAATGGATAATCTTTTTGGCACCCGAGTTGATGTAAACCCTTGGTTTCTACACGATACTACTAAGCATATACCCTCTGGATCCAAACCTTCCTATAATCCTCCCAACACACCTTTACTTGAAGAAGATCAAGATATAAGTAAGTTTTGTTTACTATATATCTTAATCATTAACTCATTTATTTATTTATTTCAATTTAATTTTCTCAGCGAAATCAACTATTGCAAATAATGCCCTTGACTTTGAGAAGATGAAGTTTGATCATATGCTAAGGAAAGATCAGCAAGCCTTAGATTTGGAAGAAAAAAAATTTGAGGTAGAGCAGATGGAAAGAGTAAATGACCGTCAATTTCAAAGAGAAATGGCTACTTGTGAATTGGAAAAACAAGAGAGTTTTAAAAAAAAAGATTTCATTATGGAATGTGTTAAAAATGGCCAATCTTATGAGGACATTAAAAAATTACTTGACCTTTTCAATTGATAAATTGTTTTTCTAGTTAATTTAATTTTGGTAATATTTTCTTATATGCTGACTTATAAAAGGAAAAGAATATAGTACGTTATTTTTGACAAAAATTTGAATGTATAATAAAAATTTTCTATCTTTACTTGCTAGTCAATAAGTTTGCTTATCTAAATTTTTCTAAGTCATCAATTTCACATGTCAGATTTAAAAAATTGGCAATGCCCTCCCCTGCATTTTATTGAAACAAGGGGTGGGTACCACCAAATTTTTCTAAGTCATCAATTTCACATGTCAGATTTAAAACATTGGCAATACCCTCCCCTGCATTTTATTGAAACAAGGGGTGGGTACCACCAAATTTTTCTAAGTCATCAATTTCACATGTCAGATTTAAAAAATTGGCAATACCCTCCCCTGCATTTTATTGAAGTAAAGGGTGAAAGTCATCAAAATTTAATATAATTACATAAATTAATTAATATATAAATAAGATATGTCAAGTATACTACTTTTAAAGTAATGACAATTCCTTAAGCCAAAATGCAGATCAAGTCTAGAAACTAGGTTTGGGACTTTCCACAGGTATAGGCTAGAGGAACCCCATGAAACAAATTAATGTTATCATGATTACCATTTATACAACACAAGGTCGTGGGCCCATTACTTTAATTTCATAAATTGAAATATCATATTTATTTATTAAAAATTTATGGAAGAATATTAAATATTTGGTTATTTTTTTGTATATATTACTTGATTGAGTTACTAAGAGGGGCAATAATGCTCTAACAACATGCTCGCTGCATTAGAACTCAATCATGTAATAATACAAAAAATTTTAAAGAATTTTCTTTGATGGAAAAACAATAATTTTACATTTTCAGCTAATATTTTATGGAAGTGAACTCTGTTCTTCGCCCGAAGAACAGAGTTCATCCTCCTATTTTCACACTCTGTTTAAAAAGAATAAAATGACTTACCTGGAGAGATGAGTTGAGAAAAAAGAAATATAAGTGAATGGAAGTGAACTCTGCTCTTCGCCCGAAGAACAGAGTTCATCCTCCTATTTTCACACTCTGTTTAAAAAGAATAAAATGACTTACCTGGAGAGATGAGTTGAGAAAAAAGAAATATAAGTGAATGGAAGTGAACTCTGTTCTTCGCCCGAAGAACAGAGTTCATCCTCCTATTTTCACACTCTGTTTAAAAAGAATAAAATGACTTACCTGGAGAGATGAGTTGAGAAAAAAGAAATATAAGTGAAATTGATTGAGTGATGTAGGAAGAGAGGAGAAAACGGATATGAGTGAAGAAAAAAAAGAGAGTGACTGAAAAAATATGCGTTTGCTGAAAATATGCGATTTCATTTTTGTTGGCCAGGTGAGAAGTTGAGATTCCAAGGAGTTGATGGCAGTGATACATCGTTTGGTATAAGTGTTAACTGAACCATACCCTAAATCAAAGACATTTTCTAAACGTTTCAAAGCGGCTCCATTACCATTTGAACCCAAACGACATAGTGTGATGGCCAATTGAATTGAAGGATGTCGTTGTTCTTTTTGAGAATTATTGTGAAATATGGGATGATCCTGAATAAGCTCAAGCAATTTAAGGAAACATTCCTGAGAAGTCCTGAACAGCTGTCTAAAACTGGGTGTAGATAGGTTAAGAAGTGTTTGGATGGTGTACTTGGGGGTATGAAGTACTTGAGGCTTTCTGGGAAGAAGGTAACGTTTCGTGGCCATTTTTGATAAAAAGACAAAATCTTCTTCTAGATCAGAATCAGAATCGCAATCAGAGTCCAAGAGCAGTTCAAGAGCCATGAAAGTCATTGCTTTATGTAATTTATCACGATTTGAAAGTGAGGAAGGCATAACTCTTATATGATATGATATGAAGATGTAAGTGATGTACGATGTTTTGAGTTATGAAGTGTTATTCTGCGGAGTGCTGCGTATGAATGGGATGATGCTGACAAATCAGTGAAATGGGACTTGATGGTGAAATCAGCACTTTTGGTTGAGAAAGTGCGGATTTGAGTGAAATAAGTGACTTATTTCATTTTGAAATCCACCAGTATTGGGGCTAGTGTGTTTTGGAAATCCGCACTTATTTAAGTGCGGATTTGGTCAAATTTAAGTGCGGATTTGTAAGTGCGGATTTGCCAGAACTGACACCCCCTATTATTTAAATAATGGACATCATGTTCCAACATTAAAACATCTTTAACAGATTCATTGTCATAGGAGATATTACTTTCACAGTCACTGGAAGAATTATTGACATCAAGTTCAATTTCATCAGTGTCTTCATTTTGTTCAACAAGATGAATTTTCTTGTCACAAACATGACCCTTCTGCCACGGTTTGTTACATTTATAACAAGTATTTGTTGCATATTTTTTAGGTGCAACTGGGGCAGAGGGTTTACCAGATTTTTCTGGGAGCTTTATAGAAGGTTTATTCTGATCATTATAAGATTTACTAAGGTAATTCTTTGGTTCATATCTATGGTTGAGTAGTACCTCATTACAGATATTAATGAAAGAAGAATTTTCCCTTACATGCTCAGTTCTAGCAACAATCAAATCCCTAAGAGAATTTGGTAATTTATACAAGATTTTATCTCTCCAAATATCATAATCCATCTTTGGATCAATTGCTCTAAGGATTTTAGTTATTTTCATCAGAAAAACAATGGGCTTTTCAACAGAGGAGGATACATATCTAGTATTCTCATACAGTCTTTGCTGAGCTAACCTGAATTTTGAACCACCAAATTGATTCTCAATCAAGGATTTCCAATCATTCCATGTATAATGATTGTTATCTAAGAGGACAGATTCATACCACATCAAGGCTACATTGGAAAATAAAGAAATTAGCTTAGAAACAATCTCCTCATCAGGTAGTTTATAAGATCTCTTTAAATTATCAATTCTCTGGATAAAGTGTTGCCAATCAGAGGAAGAATCACCATCAAAGGTAGGATATTGGTCTAACTTAGGCCAATTTTTCTGACTACTGGGATGGTCCACTTTTTGGTTTGAATTATTCATTAGTAATAATTCCTGAAGTTTAGCCAGGTGTTCAGAAATTTCATTATTTACAGAAACAGCTGGTGCATGACCATCACAAGATTGTTTGCTAGTAGCAAAAGATTTTACAGACTCATTGTCAGTTTGTTTAATGGTTGAAATATGAGGAAGAAAGGATGAACTTTGTTCAGGTTTTTTCCCTTTATTTTTATGCAGCTTACTTGCAGAAATCTCATTTAATTCATTTTTGATGGTTAAGGTTGAGAACTTTTCCTGTAGTTCAGACACATAGTTTCTTATTCTTGGAATTTCAGACATCTGGTCATTTACTTTTGCAAGAGATAGAACATTTCTGTCCTCAGAAACTGAGTGTTTGGTACTTAGTGCATGGAAGTCATTTTTTAGTTTCTTCAACTCATTTTGTAGAGATTTTATTTCATTTTTGAATGAATAATTTTCCTCAATAAGGGGTTTCAATTCACTCAATGTCTTATGCAGACTGATATTTCTATCTGAGATAGCTCTATGGTCACTTCTTATTTGTTTTTGTTGACTAAGAACAATATTCAAGGTTTCTTTGATTTTTAAATAAGCTGTATCTTGTACAGAAGAACTCACTTTACATTGCAAGTGTAAATTATTTAATCTATCATTTTCATGGATTAACACATCTCTCACATGTTTGTCTTTCACAATATTAAAATCAAGGGTATCTTTCAATATTTCCTCAGAAGTTTTTTCAATTAAGTTATAGATTTCAGGGGGAACAGAATCATTTTTAATTGCAAGAGAAAGATTAATTAAAGATGTAGAAGTTAAATGTAAAGGTTCATCAAATGACAATTTGCTAATTACATCAATAGGGCTACTAGTTACAGGAAGCTGTCTTTTAACAGGTTTAACTGTTCTTTCACCATGTTCAATAATATTACCTGCAGAAGAAGATTTATTAGAAAACATACCCAAGTGACTATCAACCAAATTACTTACCATGGCAGAGGAGGAAACTTCCCCTGGGACTGGGTTTGGGATTGTGCTTGGGCCTTCTTTCTCCTGCTTTGTTGGTAGGGATGAGGAGGTGGATGGAAATTGGGTGTTCTGGATGGGCCAGGCTGATGATGAGGAGGGTGTTGCACATTCTGTTGGTAGTGACTCATTAGATAATCCCATTTCCATTGCTCTACTTCCATAGTATTTGGATTTTGGATGGTTGAGCTGGGTGGCTGTGAAGGTTGAGCCTGAAATTGAAGCTGATTGGGAGGCAATTGAGGAGGGGCCTGGGCCTGAATCTGGTTCCTGAGTTCTTGGACCTGATCCCACAATGTGTCTACCTTTGCTTTGTACGTCATATTTTCTGTCTTCAACTCTTTTATATGACTGGATAGGTTGCTGATTTGTTGTGGCAGAGGAAGCTTTTTTATTTTGAAGCCTTTTGGAAGACCTTCTTGAGGCACTAGAGGCTTTACTTCCTTCTGTGGTACTGGGGGAAGGGGGTTTGGTTTGTTTGCATTTCCTGTCATTTCCACATCCTGCAGTATGTGAATTCTTTGTGTTAGCATAAGATTTTTTATGACCAACTTTAGAAGAACTTACAGTGTCAGCATCATAGTCAATTTCTATTTCATCCACTTGCATGTTATCCATTTTTTCTGTCAAATTGTTGGACATACTAGTGGGAAGATTAATATTTTACTTTGTACTTTATAAAAAAAATAATCAAAGTTAGTCAATAATTGCTCCAAATAATATAAAAAAAATTTTTTAATTAATTAAATTATAGAAAAAATAACTTTCAATATAAAGTAATAATTAAAAAATTAATTTTTTTTTTTTTAAAAAAATTGGATTGCAAGTTTAAATTGGGAATAACAAGTTAGTTAATTCAACCAATTAATTACCAATATTAAATATGGCAATATATTGGGACTAAGCACAATGTACTTTTAAGTCAACCAAAATTAACAATAATTAATAATAAAAAAAAAAATTAAATTAATAATTCAATTTGTATTAATAATAATGTCAATTCTTCTAGGACTAAGAGGATTTAACACTCTATAATGGTCAACTAGGAAAAAAAATTTTAAAAATTGAACACTTACACTCAGTGAATCAGCAATTAAGCCACAATCACTGTTATTGCAATAAAAATATAGTAATATGAGTGAGAGGCGCAAAGGTGAACTTACTATAGTGATCGAAAAATCACTTCAAAATAATATAAAAATTAATATTATATAAACCTAAGATGTCGAACCCAAGTTCGAAACACAGTCGCGGCAAAAGTTTCGTTTGCTAGGTGGTCCGTGCGTTTTGTCGTTCGTCGCCAGGCTTCGATCGTCGTCGTCGTTTGGAAAGGCCCCCAGTTGTCGGCCGGTCGTCTAGAAGAAGGAGAAAGATAGAAGAAGGAAAGAGAGGAGGAGAAGGAGGAAAGGAGTATGGGTAATAAAAGAAATAAATTTTAATAAAATTATTTAATTTATTGAGAGAAGGCAACGATGAGTGAGCTGAGAAGAGACAACAATTTAGTTTTATAAATATTAATATTATTTAAGTAAGATTTCTGCGCGGCAACCAATATAATTACTATCAGACTTAAAGCAACCTTTAAATTGTTATATAAAATTTTAATTAGAATTTTATTACTAATAAAAAGAATATAAACATAATATAAAAATTGTATTTAATTTGTTGAGTGTATAATAAGTGATAAGGCTACAGGGGATTATCCAAGGCCCTTTTATAGGCAATGGATCCTCTGAAGCGCTATTATATCAGTAAATACAATGATTAGAAAGGAATAAAACAAACATATCAAAAGAGTAAATGAAACATAACAATATAGAGAAAAACATGAAACAATTAATTAAAAGCCCAATTAAGAATCCAATTTCCCCGCCATTAATCCCCAAATCAGTAAGTGACAATAGTAAATAACTAAACAAGATTGGAAACATAGGAACTATGAGAAATATAATTCCCAACAGATGGTACATTCTGATTAGAGGACATTTTAAGTGAAACAAAAAATAATTTGACGCAACAAAACAAGCAATTAATCTCAATTTAGTCCAAATTAATTTATTTGTTTTTTCTAACACAATTAAGGGTCAAAAGAAGCGTCCTTAATAATTGTTTAGTATCATATGAGAGGTATTAGTTAATATATAAATTTAAGTAATTAATTTAAATATATTATAAATCAAATTTACACTTGTAATTATAATATATGTTTTTTAATTAATTAAATATAAATTTATAATTATTAAATACATAAAAATGCGCCATTATTTGTAGAATATATTATATTATGCTCAATTTAATTGTATATAAAAATATATATAACCAATAAATTTAATGTAACATTTGTATATAATAAAATTCTTATATAATTTCATTATGTAATAAAATATTAAGTTATATTCATTAAATACAAGTCTTACTCACTCTTTAAGGTTTTATAATTTATATATCATTTACTGGACTCCTGGAATAGCCTGGCTGACAGAGTCTATAGTCTTCTATACTGTAATGTTTCTGAGTAGATGATGATGTTGGTAGAGATTCCATATAGTGAAACTATAAAGGACTAAGCAAAGTTTTTTGTTTTTGGTAAAAATTAGCAATGGGGTTTTTTGAGCTTTTTAGTAAAAGAGCTACATTTTCTATATTCTACAATTATACTTTTTTTACCATTGTAGGAATTGAGACCTATATGTTTGGGTGCATTTATAGTGTTTAGAGATTTTTATTCCTTTGCACTATCATTTTTGAAAAGAAGTTAATTTTTAAATGTAAGTCCTCACACAATTAAATTTATAAAACATGAATCTTTATTTTTATAAAAAAGTTTTTTTGTTTATGCATATATAATTTATTTTCCAACAAAATTATATATAAAAAAGGCAATATACCCTCCCTTGAAATTTACTATGGTAGGGGGTTAGGATTACCAAATTTCCATTTTTATTTCATAAATTAAAAATTAAACAAATAAAAAAAAATTATCAGAAAAATAAAAGTAATGGAATTCAGAATAATACCTTCTAATGAGTTCTGATGTTGTGGTGATCCAAACCTGGGTAGGCCTTTGGAGTGCATATTTGGGGGTATTTGGTATGTAGGATGTTATTGGGGTTTTGGTGTTATTAGTGGATTTTTTTCATCTTTAGGTAATATTTAGTAGTGTTTATGGAGGATTAATCTAGGGTCACTTATTATGTCTCAGCTTAATGTCCTTTCTTTTCTCTTCATTTTAGTATCCCTATGGGTGGTTACCTTGTTTTATAGGGTAGTTATGGTGTTGTTATTGGTATTTATTGGAAGTTTATTGCTTAGGGGTGCTTATTTAGGCTTAAGCTAGGGTCACTTATTATGTCTCAGCTTATTTTACTTTCTTTTTGTTTCATTTTGATATGTCTTATGTGTGTTTATCTTCTTTATTAGTGAAGTTATGGGTTTTTAGGGTTTTTAGGGTTTTTATGGGTTGTATGGGTGTTTTAGGGCCTAAAGGCGGCCTGCCCGCCCCTAAGAGGAGGCTCCTCTTGAAGCGGGGTGCCCACCTGGGCGCTGGGGAAGCGCTAAAATGCACTTTTATGCATGAAAAAGGCTGGGGTAGCTGGATTTTGGGCAGGGAATTGGTCAGGGTGGTCTGTGCACTGGCTGTATGATGCGTGTGTGGGAAGATTTTGAGGGAAGCATCTCACCTCTCTTTACTCATCACCTCTCTGTTCCTCACTGTCTCATTGGCTGGTTATTTGTTGGAATATATTACTGTTAATTTCAACTCTTTCTGGCAGTCTGTCTGGGACTATTATCTTCACTTTTAAAGAGGTCAAGAGTGTTTAATTAGAGGGTCTAGCAAACCGATCTCCAATTTGCTGCAACAGGTAAATCTCACTTGTTTTTCTAAAGGGACAGGGGCTATTCTTTCTGGTTTTTCTCCAACTCCCTTGGTCAAGGCCTATAGCAAGTACTATAGGATTGTCTACAATGTGGCTGAATTTAAAGAATACATTTGACATGTAATAGTATTTTGAGCTCATTCAATCAATTAATTGTTTAAATGTTTACCTTTCTATTACAGAGATTCCCAATGGCCCATCACTTAAAGCTGATGACTATATTTAATGACTAATTAATTATATATATAAGAAAATAAAATGAGTCTTTGGAAATCCCTTATTTACCATATTTAGCCTCCCTCCCTAATGATTTACTTTTCATCAAACCTTCACACCTCACTTTACTTACCCTATTTATCAAAGTTTGGTTTATCTGGAAGGAAGATCCAAAATGAGTTAACCTTTTAAAAGATTTTAATCCAGGAGGATCTCATGTTTTTTTATTTTCATCTTAAGAATAATTCCAAATCACTTCCACAACTCCATTCCCTAATCCAAAGTCAATAATATATTTATGATTTGGGAAGAATAGTCCATGTTTCAGCCTAGATATCCCCATGAATGAGTAATCATTATGTTTAAATTAAGATAACCTTAATTGCATTAAGCTTATAAGTAATATATATAGATATTTTACTTATATATATGTTTATCATACTGATGTATGGAATTATATGAGTTTAAGTAGCTTATATGTATCCCCATTATAATTATAAAGGTGCTAGTGCTGTCATAACATTCTTATCTTAAGTAATTTTAAGTAATTTTACACATACATAAGCTCATATGCAGGTATAACCTCCATATTCATTGAAATATGCAGTTATACTATGCATATATAGGACTATATAAAGGATTAGCCCTCTAAATAGCCTATATGCATGATTATCCTTGTTATTTTAGGTCATATGCAAGTATTAAATGGATTCACTATGCCTACACATGCATATATTCAGTTTGGACAACTCACTCTGCTTCCTTCAATGGATTATCATGGATTTCTGAATTGGAAAAAGGTTAATGGGTCAATGTGGAGGCTTGGAAATGTTATTTGGAGCTTGAAAACTTATTTTTCTCCTTTATATCTTTTTTGTTTCATATTATTCTCTTTGTATGAGCCATTTTAATTTTTTCCTAATGGCTCATGCTTTTCTCTGTTTCTTCAGTTTATGGTATATTAATATGATATAATTAATTGTTATTGAGGGTCCAACCTTCAGGTCTGGGTAATGAATCTGCATGAATTGGAAACCATGATTAGGTGATGAGCCCTCAAAGTGCTGTAATTGACAAAACTAGAAGTAAAATCTACTGGAAGGATGGTCTGTGCATTCCAGTGGTTTTTAGTATAAGTAAAGGGGATTTGGTTGGTTATGAGACATCATTCACTTACTAAAAATTAAAAAACAATTTAAAAAATTATCACTATATAAAAATATATTTTAAAGCCTCTAGAAATTTATTTTATCTTTATATTAACTAAATTATATTTTATTAGTCTATTTTCTACCACCAGCACGTAAAAATCCAATTATTGTGAGCTAATTATTGAGTATAAAGTTTTATAATTCTTTCTCTGAGGTTTTAGCCATAAATCATATCTTATTAAGTAGTCTAGCCATTAATATTTACTATTAAATCATGCCTATATACTAGCATACACTGACACCATTGCTTTTGACTAAATCAGGTGAAGGAATTCTCTGACCAGTGATGGGATTGATATAACAGAAAATATGCAATCATCTTCAAGCTCAATCCATTACATATCTTTCCAATTCAGTATTCCTTATTTCATGGCTAGTTCATGATTAGATTCAAAAAAACAAATACATAGTTTTTTTAATAAATTGATCAAAAATGCATTAAAGGATCCTAAGATTTTTAATCTTTATAAATCATCCATCATCTCACTAGAGCTTTTTTTTAAGAAAACAATAAATACCTTATATTTCAGTAAGAAAATCTATTTCTTCAAAGTAAATCATGATAAAATATTACCAAGAGATTTTCTCTTTTCACACCATGCAATATTTTGGGTGGACTTGCTAGAAAGTCCTCAACTTGAACTTAATTGGAACTCATATGGAACTCAGACTGAACTTATAACGAGATGATACTGAACTTTACTTTGAACTCATCTTGAGCTCTTAACCAAAAATGGATTAGTCTGTGCCAGAACAATAGTAAAATTTTAATTTATAATTTATAGAAGTAATAAGAAGGGCAGATTAAGAATCTGATCCATTAAAAGAATTTTTTTCATAAAACACAATTTAATTTTCATTTTGAATTTCACTTGATCATTAAAAAGACTTAAAATTATACTATTTATTTCAAAAGCATCACTTTTAATCTATCTAATGATTTTATTAATTTATTTTTTGAAAAAATATAAACTGAGATCAGTCTTTCTTTTTATTGATAACTCCTTTTAACCAAGAATTTAAAGCTTTCATTTTTAAATTTATACCATATTACGTGATTTTTTTTGTATTTTTATAATTTCGGATTGTGCAATATAATTATTTTAAATTCAATGGATTTATTTAAGAAATATATTGAACCATAAAAATTCTCAAGTATCTTATTCTAGAATACTGTGAAATAAATCATAATTAAAAAATAAAAGATAGCAATATGGTCTCCTAACTTCTGTTTTTATGAATTCATCTAATAGCTTCTTTACACTAAGCACTAATAGTTGATAAATTGTTTAATTTTATGTCTAGAAAGAAGTATAATTCTTATCACAGTGGATTTTAATCCAGTTCTCTACATTTTTATATGCAAGAAGATTATTAAAATTAAAAGGAAATATATTTTTTCTCTTTTTTTTGTTCTATTGAATATTCAACTATTAAGAATTTTGGTAAAATAAATTTCTTCAATTTAATACATATATGATCTTCTGGAAATTCATGATGTATTTCCTCCAAATTTCATGTAAATATGGTTATTTGGTAGAGTAATCTCATGAGTTGAAATAATTAATCACTATTCAGTAAATTTTTCATATGAAAAACTGAAATTGAAGATAGATGTAAAAATTTAAACATAATAAAAACAAAGTAGTATAAATTTATTTAAACTTTAATTTTAGTGCTTGATTTTTCTTCAATGATGTATTGTGGGATAGTTTCAGTGTCAACCTGTAAATAAGTTCCATGTATCTTGAAAACTGTTCTCATGTTAAAACATGTGCTTCAGGTAAAAATTTTGATTGAATTATTGTTCAAGAACTGAATTAAATAGGTAGAAGTGGTACTGTCTCATAATTCTATCAGTTTCAAATTGAAAAACTATTATATGATACTCATTTTGTAGAAAAGAGACAATAGGTACTTTAGATTATACCCATGTACAAAGAAGCTGTGAATTCAATCTTATTTTGATTAAAAATAATATTATTCCATATTTTAAATGAATAGAAGAAATATTTCAATTCTATTGTGTTGAAAAATAAATTAAGTGAAATTCTGTAGGTACACTTCTTTAGTCTTTAGAATAAAATTTTTGATAGGAGTAATTCACAACTGAACACTTACACACTATTCTAAAATTAAATATATGGGTTCAGGATTTATCAATGATTTATTGGAATTATGATATTCATGCTTATTGGTAGATCTTATGTCAGTCTGGATATCCACAGTACTGAGTAAAAATTACTTATAAGTTATGCTAAACACATGGACTATACATGGGAACAATAAATAAAAGTTCACAAGTTTTATACATAAGTAAAAATTATGATAAAATACAATATATGCCATTATAAAACCTTATATACATGCATATATCCACCTTTTATAAGTCTTATGTACTTAATATTAAAATGAAATAGTTTAGAGTAATCTTAAGAACCTTAAATTTAAGGCTATATATTTTATAAGTAGACTTAAAGCTGTTTTTTTCATTGTTTTATGTGAAAAACAAGAACTGTGCTTTAAATCATTTAAAAGTTGACTATATGTGCTATAAATTTAAGAATATGATAAATGTATTTTAACAGATCAATTTATCTTAATTAGTACTATTGATTTGGCTACTCAAAGGCATAAAAATAACAATTTTCAAATTTGGTGTTATTTTATGCCAGAAAAGGCTTCTGTGTACTGGCCACATACTTACTGCATTTTTCTTGTGTGAATGGCTTCATTTTTACAAAAGTTAGA
Organism: Hemileia vastatrix; assembly: GCA_030280995.1. Taxonomy (NCBI): domain Eukaryota; kingdom Fungi; phylum Basidiomycota; class Pucciniomycetes; order Pucciniales; family Zaghouaniaceae; genus Hemileia; species Hemileia vastatrix. Next base: position 2,535 of record JASXTE010000579.1, on the reverse strand, counting down.
TTTTTCACACCATAATTACCCCACATTCTATGCCAAACATGTGGAAACACGCTAAAATAGGCAACAGGTACTTATTTAGTGTCCTAGTTTAATTATAAGTGCATTGACCTTATTATATGCACTAACTTCATTAATAACCTCAAGATTGGCACCTTTAATTCACTATCACACTTAAATTTGTCTAAATAAGTCAAGTATTTACCCATGCAAGTTCCTTCCAAGGACTGCATGTAGTTACCCCACATCTCACACCCTTTTTTGGGTTTTTAAGTGGTTTCTCAGTCAATATTGGTTATTTTTGATTTGGGATTTCACATAGTTTATTGACATAATTAGCCCCATCATTTCTACTGTTAATCCTTCTTAATATTGTGTAATATTTAGTCTTATTATTTCCTTTTTATTCTTTAAGTTTAAGGTATTACAGGCATACATTCTCTTTTTTTGCTTATTCTTTATTTTTTATGGATTATCCCTATTACTACAGGATTTTGGCAGGTGATATCATTCTAATTATGTTACTGGTCACTCTTTATGTTTTTTGAAAAGTTTTTTAGCTATAATAAGGCGTCATTAGCTGTGTATAGAGCTGGTAAATTAAGGGGTTCATTGGAGGAATTATTGGGTATAAAAGGAGGGTGTTTTTGGTCTTGTTTTCTACACTCTTTATCATTACAATCAAATATATAACCAATACAACTATAATACATATCAATAGTACTTATATATTCTTTGAATATTATCTTAATTATTACTTCTATTTTTATACTAACTATAAAATTGTAACCCATATATAATTAATAAGATTTAAATTACTGAGACCCTTATATTGAGTTATATTTTAATACTTATTGGATTTGTACTACAGTATTCATATAATAGCATTAAAATCTTCTAGACAACTGACTATTCAAGCTATTTCATGTCTTTGTACCTGATCTCAGCCTGACATCTTATATGATGTTTCTATTTAATTTCTAAGTGTACAAAAAACAATCCCTTTGATATTTTATTTAAACAGAAGAATTTATAAATCTTCTTGGAATTGTTCTTATCACAAAGAAATTCTGAAATGAGTATATTTTTATAAAAATTTATTTAAATAGAAAAATTTCAAATTTTCATTCCAGATTTAAAACAGAAAATAAATATTAAAATATGACTTTTTATAAAAATATATATTGATTTAAAAGATATTTACTTTTTTTTTTACAAAACCGCCAATTTTATCCTGTGAGGCTTCCCTTCAACTTACAAATATAATTTAAAAAATTAATATGATGCTCTGAAGACTCTATATAATGTGTACCTAAATCAAAAATAATTTTTTTGAAGTACTTCATATCTAAGCAGAAGAGCTTATACCTTTTTTATATAATATAGTTGTATATAATTGTTTTTTAGTCAGATACTTAATCTTTCATATGGAAAGAACTCATATCATAATAATATATAATCAACTTAAAACTATTTTTAATATAATATTTTCTCTAAAAGATTCTTAATTTGTAATTTTTATCAAAACTTCAAAGTATTTAATAAAAATATTTTGATGTAAAGATATAATCATTTTTATATTTAAAAATATTTAATAAAACTTCTAAAAAAGTATAAATTTTTTCATGGCTTAACTTAGCTTGAACCACACTTGGAGACAGGAATGCATTGAGAGTTCAATCTAAGTTCCAACAAAAACATGTTAAAATAATTTTTTTCAAAATTTATAAAGTCATTGAAATGAAAAAAGTTGGTTAAAGAAAGGACTCATAAAGTTTTTTTTGTTACTGAATATACTTTCTTAAATATATTGAAGCAAATAACTTAATAAAATTTCTTAAATTTGCAGTTATTACAGTCAATTATCCAGTTATATATAGTAATCATAAAACAAGATATCAAGGTAAATGGTTATATATGTAGATAAATCTTTTCTTCAACCTTTACATGAATTATTTAATTTAATTCAAAGCTTTTTTACACCAACCCACATATTTTACTATTACATTTAAAAATAAATATAATAAACTCATAAAATACATAAGTTCAATAGTTTAAAATTTCTTTAAATTTTTTGTTTTAGTTTTCAGCTTTTTGCTACAATTTCCCTATTATATTATTTATTTATATCATTTATATTTATTAGAAGAATACTGTGAATATTTGTGTAAAAAAGTAAAAAAGTGTTTCATTACCAATTATTTTACTATATTACTTTCTTAGTCTTAAAGTTCATTGTAAATCAAAAATATAAAGTAAAGATGTATAAACTATAGGTTTAAGTTCAAAAGTATCAATAGAAAATAATTATCAATCATTTTTCATATTGGCAGAATCAAGCTGTAGATTGAGGGGGTGGAATCTGATTTTTTCCCAAAGAATAGAGTTCACTCTCCATTTTTTGCTACACCAATGGACAACTTCTAAATCTCTCCACACAACTTTTTCTGCCTTGTCATTTCTGCTACTTCTATTACCACCCCCCACCCCTTTATTTTGCTCCTGATACATTTTATACACCCTCTAAGCTTCAAAATC
>JASXTE010000627.1:0-33410 GCA_030280995.1 Hemileia vastatrix | reverse complement strand
AAATAAAAGTCCAACAGGACTTAAGTCAACAGGATCACCTGGTGCTTCTCCTGCTACATCACCTTGTGCATCACCTTACAAACGTACACCTTCACCTTTTAGAAGATTCTTTTCACGAAGTCCTGATGAAAGTCGATCATCTAATATATTTTCATCTGTTGTTGGTTCATCTAATTGTAAGGAAAAATTCACCACAATCTTCACCATGTAAAGAATCATCTGGTAAGAAGAAACAAAAGAAATTTGTCTCTGTTGGTGTTGGTACAACTTCTAATCCTAAAGAATCACTTTATTTCGACTTGGAAAGAACTCTTAGAAGAGCTAAAAGTTGGAAAAAAGTGACAATTGATACAACCTCATCGGATAACCACGACAAAAGGTTTGAAAAGTATCAAGGTGAAAGTTAAACTTATTGATTGACTGGTCTTATTGAAATGGTGAAGTAGAATAAACTTTCAAGAACTTTTCAAAAAGAAAAGAACAAATAGATTGAATGACATTCAATCAAATATTTCTCTTTCTTTCTTCATTCTTTTTCATCGCTGGCAATTCAAGTATCAAGTTCTTGCTCATCACACCAATCTTGTAGAATAGTCGAAGCAATTTGTATCAAAAAAAGAGAAGAAGAAAAAGTTTAACAATTCAATTGATTTGTCAAAGAAGTTTTCTTTTTTTTTCTTTTTCTTTTGCTTCTAATTTGCATTTAATCTTCTAAATTATATTTCATTATCCGTAAAGATAAATAATGTACATGTATATTTGTTTTGCCTCGTTTTTTTTCCCGTGAATTTTCATTTAAACTTGTTGAAGCACTATTTGATATGCACATTTAATTAAATGGAGTGTAAAGAAAATCATCAAGGTGACAATTAATTTAATGGTAAATGTAGTGAAAGATGAAGAGAGGAAAAAAATGACAAAATTATGTTCAATTGAATTTGTAAAATTGTTTTTGTAAAAATAAAAATAAAATCATCATAATGATTGATGATGGTAAATTGGTCCAATGTGTAGAATCAATTGAATGGTTTAACTTGAGGAGTTGAAGAGTTGTGAGTTACAAGTACAAAATGTTTGTTTCATTCAATGTTTGCAGTGAATTGGGCCAATATATCAATGTGAAATGAGGCATTGGAAGTTACGAGTAAATTGAGTTTATTCCTCTGTCAACACATGCATAATTCCAATGTACATGGAAAGAAGAACTATCCAATGTGGACTCGTGTATGTGTGTTTGATTAGAACATCGATGATACACACATAGACGAATGGACGACGAGACGAAAACATGTCACAAGTAAAGGAAAAGAAGAAGAAGAAGAAAAAATAGTTGACAAGAAAGAGAAGAACATTTTTCCTGTGTGTTAATGTGGGTAACAAGGCAAGCAGTGATCGGATGGAGAAAAAATAATAATCAAGTGGAATAGAGTTTGATATTTCGGTTATGAGTGACATATGCAAATGGCAGTGAAGGATGAAGAGAGAGAGAGAGAGAGAGAGAGAGAGAGAGAGAGAGAGAGAGAGAGAGAGAGAGAGAGAGAGAGAGAGAGAGAGAGAGAGAGAGAGAGAGAGAGAGAGAGAGAGAGAGAGAGAAATAGAAAGGGAAAAAAAGGAAAGAATAATCAGTGATGCAGATTACAAAGAGTACAAAGAGGCAGAGGATGTAGAAATAGTAGTAGTGTAGTAGGTGCCATCATTGCAATGGAAAAGATGTCGAGGGAATCAGGTGCACAAAATACATGGTGAACCGTCAATCGATTTAATTACAATGGGTGATCCCTTCAGTACACACAAACGACGAACATTTGGCACCTGATGAAAAAAGATTAAGAAATTCTCAACCTTTTTTTTCTTTTTCTTCATTATCCTTGCTTTTTTTTCTCGTCTTCTTCTTCTTCTTCTTTTCTTCCCTATCTTTGGGATGACTGCGACCTGGTTGTTTGCACAGCACTTGCAGTACATGCAAAAGAACCGCTTAGCACACAGTACTGACACACACAAGTATTCGACACAGACACACACAGACAAATATATGTCCTTGTATTATATGTTCCATTGAAATGCAAATAATAAGTATGTATACCACTCGATGGAAATAACTCGTACTCTTTGTTAGAACAAATATCACAGTCTAATTTGACAGGGATGAAGTTTATGACATCTCGAATGCACATCCGACTTCTTCGAGTTGTTCATTAATGTGACACTTTATCCAGAAAGATTCGAGTATCACTTTGGATATTTTCACACATGACACAACAAAGAGCAACTTGAAATGACTTTTGCTACTTTATACTGTCAACTCGATCTTCTTCTCTCTCTGTTTAGTACTTTGCACAATTATTCAACAGTCAGCCCAATGCATTGAAAAAAAAATAAATGCCATTGTTTGCTGTCTGTAGTTTGTTGTGACGGATGAAGCATGAAAAGTGTCCTTTCAATTCACTCCTTGTACTTTACTACATGACTGAATTATTCTAATGTTGTATGTTGTATGTTGTATATACTTGCATTCGGGGTAAAATGTACTACATAGAGATAACACAATTCGATAGATCAACTGTATTAATACTTCATCATCCAAAAGGAAAAATACGTCAATGTTTCATTAGTGATTTTTGTACACTTAAAATAGAAACCTTTACCTTTTGAAGTAACAAGAGCAATCAAATGAGGAAAACACATAATTCACATGTGATTCAATATGTTGAGTACGCTGTTGATGCAATCAATGAATTGATTGGTACAACTCGATTTAAATCAACTCATTCAACTCAAATGGAAATTACAAACCTTTTCAAGGCTAATTAAAAAGACAAACATCCCTTTATACTTGACAAGTAGATTTTTCTTCTTCTTGTTCTTCTTTGAACTCCTTTTCCTCGAACTGACAAACCATTCAACAATCTCTCACTTTAGAATTTTTATTCACCTTCAATTTTCATCCTTTTCAACGCATCATTAAATCACGAAGAATAATGGAATCTGGGCAGGTTGAGTTCTTCCTCTTTGCAAAGTGACAGGTGAAAAGTCGAAGTTCACAGAATCTTCATCGATCCGATTTACAACGTCTCGTTTAGTTTCTCTTACTCTCTGTGAGAAGTGAATAACTATTTCCAGGAAAAGTCATGAATTGTCTTGTTGTGGAGGAAATTTCTATCACCTTGGTGATGGATGACCAATGAAACCAAGTAAACAATGTTGTTGTACTTTTCAATTAACCTTCTTTTTACAACTTGATCCAACCTGAACTTAATTACTTTTACAATGGCCGAGAATAGTTAACTACCAGAAGTGGTGACAAAAAAAAAGTGAATCACTTTAACGCAAGCGTTTGATATAAACTGATGACGAAAGTGAAAGGAAAAAGAAAGTAGGAAAAAGGTAAAAAAAGAAGCAAAAAAAAGTGTAGGACACCGAGTGTTCCCAGGCGGTCTCCCATCCAAGTACTGACTCGGCTCGAGTGAGCTTAACTTCGGGGATCGGACGAGACCCGGTGTTTCCTCACTGATTTGATCCTACAACGTCAAGTTACGACTACATAAACAATATTAACTTTAAACAAGTTTACTTCATCACACTTCAGGGTCCAATCGTGGTGTAAAGTTTAAGAATAAATGATTCAATTATTCCTTTGAGCATATTTAAAGGGCAAAACAGACGTCTTACTTTTCAAAATAGGCACCATTTTATCCGAACGAGACAGCTTGAAATACTTTATTAGAATAAAGATTAATTGATTCTGTGAATGTTAAAAGTAATTCAAATATTAGATAAATGACATCACAGATTATGTGCTTCATCATGCACATTAAATTGTTCCGGTGATTTGGTTGGATGATATAAAATTTTCAAAAGGGTAACAGTGCAGAAATACGCAAGTAAATAATTCGATCGTCAGGTTAGTTCATTGTTGTCCATTAGAAATGAGTCGAATGACTTGAAGCAAAAAAATTCTATTTGATGGATGACAAAGCAAATTCATATTGTGGACCACTTGTGATTTGATGGTACTGGCCAGAACAGTAATCTGCATGTTTGGAAAAAAATCTATCATTTGAATTAGGCGGTCTGTTGACGGATCTTTTGACGAATCCATAGTTGTAAATTGCTTTGAGATCGACAAACACCATCACATCTCCATACGTAGACTTGAAGTGCATTGACTGCTTCATGAAGAGAATGAGTGATGGTGACATTAAATCCAGTTTTATAGTTTATTTCATTCATTTTCCTTCTGAAGTTTGGACCATGAGAACTTTTATCCCTTTGTTCAGTGATGAACAGGTAAGCATGAATCATTTCATGAAGAAGCGTTTCAATAAAGTGAATTGCCGGTTGATTGAAAAGCAATTTATATGAAAGATTGATGTATGCTTCTGAAGTACTACGTTTACCATGAAATATACCAGCTGACGAAGTTAATCTTCCTGACCATGAAATGGACACTTTTTCCAATTTTCCTTCGAAAAAGTTCAAAGTTGGCAGATTGAAATAGTGAATTGAGATATTTGTTTCGAGTAGAAGTGAAAAATGATTTTGGCAATGGTTGATTGAGTGGAAAATCTATACCCAATTTATCATTGATAGTAGATTTTTTATAAGATGATGAAGATCCAAACAAATTTTTCTTTAGTTTGTTTTTCAAGAGCGAATTCGGTGTTTGATTCAGGTTTTTTCTTTTTAGATGAAGAAAGGATGAGCTTGGCTCGATTGAAACTTTCAGACCATTCGTCATCACTTGATTCGGAATCAGATGAAATTGATAAATTTCTATCGATTCGGCTTTCCTCTAGCAGAATTGTCGTAGAAACCTCATCAAGATCATGACCATCATCAACTGTCAAGTCTAATTGTTGACCTTCTACTGAGTCGACTGATGAGGAAACATCATTCACATCAGGCTCTTCGACCCTGTTAAATGGTATAAAGGGTGATTTAGGGCTTGAATTTGGAGATAGATTTGTTTTACCCTTCGTTTTCTTTTTGCTGACAAAAGAACATTTCTTATATGTGCAAAATCAAAGCCATCATCAGAAATCACTGCCACTGTTGACGGTTGACATGTCATCGAACATTAAGAGCGGGAAAAAGCACCAGTTGTCGAGTGTCGCTCTCTGCCCGCTTACCATTGGACCAACGATTGAAAGATATTTCGAAAGGATATCAAACCAATTGATCTGTTTTATCAGAATAGAGTGATGTTGAAGATATGAGGCAGTCGAATAGAATGAAAGGATATCGACTTGCATAATTAATTATCTTCTTGGCATTTTCCATGTCTGCGCTAATTCGATTTGATTAGGAAACAGATGATTTAGCCGGGGATTTTGTTATCATATTCATTTGGAATGATCGAATTGCGGGAGCCAATGTCAAATGATTAAGCGGCTCCATCTAAGTCATGATTAATCAATGACCTGTGCAAATGTGTGATACATCTAAGGTGTGGTCAGAATTAATTCCTCATGCTTTAACATTCGAGAAGAGCTAAATTTTTAAACGAGCCGAAATCATCATGAGCGCAGAAAATGGAGAATCGTTCAATTGTTACATGATATTTTTCAAAGGATTTGGCTCAATTGTCTCAATCTACGCTGTGACCACCCTTATCTCAAATTGGTTATTATCAGACCCGTCATTGTTGAATTACTCAATAATGGTTGTTATATTTATATCATTAGCGAAATTATGCGCGCAGAACTGGATTCTCGAATACACTTATCCACTGCAACGCAAATGGTTGAACAGTAAAGCAATCATGGTCAATGTATACCCAACATTTTGGGTTTTTTTTGGTGTATTCGTTAATCCCTTTAGGTAAAATCTGGTTACTAGATTTCAAGTATTACGGCATAAATGTTGTCGCTTACATCATCTACAGTGTCTTTCTCCTCAGAAGTATAGATTTTGATAATGATATTTTTGAGTCCATTGTCGGAGAAAAAGAAGAACTTTTCTCAATATATAATTTGGCCTCTGGTTGCATGATCTCAATCTACACTCTGAGTTTTTTGTATGAATATTGGTTATCATCGGATCCGTCATTTTTCAACTACTTTGTCATGGCCGGTTATATTTATATCATTAGCGAGATTTTGCGTTCGTGACCTGATTATCCGTTCAGTCACCAATCTTTCTAGGTATAGAGTTAGGTGGTGGACTAGAATATCCAATGATGACCTCAATATTTGGAAGAGAATACTACTAATTTTTCGTGATCTCTTCGATTGCTTCATTCCTTTGAAGCTCTCCTCTTGGATTTTTTTGCTATGTTCGTCTATCCTTTTGGGTAGAATTTGGTTGGTGGATGTTAGATATTACGGGATTAACATACTTATCTACATCTGCTACATAATCTACCTTTTCAAGCAAGTCGGCCATATTTTGATTCCTTCGCCATTCACAGTAGAGGATCAATTCATCACATGTTACTTTATATCAGAGAAAAAGAAGACATTTTGCGGTTCTGTGAATTTACCAATGGTTGCATCAACTCAATCTACGCTCTGAGCTTTCTGTATAAATATTGGTTATCATTGGATCCCTCATTTTTCAACTACTTTGTCATGGCGGGTATATTTATATCATTAGAGAGATATTGCCTTCAAGACATGATTTTGCATTATGTCACCAATCTTTCTAGGTATAGAGTTAGGTGGTGGACTAGAATATCCAACTATGACCTGAATATATGGAAGAAAATACCCGTAATTTTTTGTGGCCTCTTCGATTGCTTCATTCCTTTGAAGCTCTCGTCTTGGATTTTTTCGCTGTATTCCATGATCCTTTTGGGTAGAATATGGTTGGTGGATGTTAGGTTTTACGGTTTTGAACATATTCGTGTACATCACGTATATCGGCTACTTTTTACCACAAGTCGTAGAGGATGTTAATGTCTTCGCCATTCAGAGTAGAGAATCAATTTATTACAAGTTACTCTTTGAAGTGTATTTGATTTCCATGAGATTCGGTCCTATTGTCTTAATCTACGCCATAACCGCCTTGCTCAATTATTGGTTTTTCTCTAATCAGTCTTTATTCAAACCGCTTCGTAATGATTGGCATACAGTTTGCATTTGCAAAATTATTCGGCCAAGACTGAATTGTCGTCTCGGACCGTCTTGGTGTTTTCATCCATTCTTGTTTAAAGAATTAGTTACTGCAAATATTCAGAATGCATCATTGGTAATTTGACTTGTTATTCAACTCATAATTCTCCTGACTTCCGAACTTTTGGTCCGTATGCATTTGATTGCAATTAAAACTCGCATTTATTTGAAAGTTCTTTTTCTCGGCTGATTCATTTTGATTGCAAAATTATGAAATACATGTGACTGTTTATGGCATTAAGTGATAATAGTTTTATTGTAGACACTTCAAACGATTTAGCAGCTCAATCTAAGACATGATTAATCTGAACAAACAAATGTACATATGTCTGATACATTGTATGATGAGCCTGATTATAATACATTTTCCTATTGGTGATAAAGCTTTGACTACACATACATGAACACACACAGGATGTGTTGGATGAACTGATTAAGGATGTAAGATTACTCATAGGAAGTAATGATGACTCAGCATCCTCACATCCGAACCCAAACAAATATTTTAACCCTTGTATGAACACAAGCACATTAACAGTTACATTTTGTCTTTGATACAATAAACACTTATATTAATAAGTTTGTTGTGTGACTGTTCAATCAGCACGATTAACATTTCAATGTTTCTACAATTGAAAAGAGTTTAATTCTTAAAAAGCCGAATTCATTATGAGCGAAGAAAATGAAAAATCATTTCATGATGACATGAATTTTTCCAAGAGATTTGGTCCGATTGTCTCTACCTACGCGATGATTTCATTGATTCCATATTGGTTATCATTGGATCCGTCATTGTTCAACTCCTTTGTCATGGTCTTTATACTTATATCACTGGCAAAATTATGGGCGCAGAACTGGATTCCCCGAAACACTTTTTCCTTGCGAGGTATATGGTTGCACGGGCAAATAATTATATCAACTTTATGCCTCACCTCTTGGGCCTTCTTGATTTATTCATCTTTGATTTTGGGTAGAATTTGGTTGGCGAATATCAGATTTTTAGAGATAAACATAGTTGCTTACATTATCTACAATATCTACCTCTGTAAAAGTATGGTGATCGATTTTTATACTTTCAAGCCTGTTATAGACGAAAAAAATGTAATTAGTAGTAGCTTAATTTCAGCCTGTAATTCGATCACCTCAATCTACGCTTTTAGCATTCTGTACAATTATTGGTTATCATCGAATCCCTCATTGTTCAACTACTTCGTGATGGCCGGTATATTTATATCATTGGCAAGATTTTGCGTTCAAGAATGGCTTATTCGTTCTCTCATCACTTTTTCGTGGTGAGGATATTGGGATTGTTCTTTAGAATTTTCACTAATGACCCGGACATTTGCAAGAGTATACTAATGATATTTTGTGGCCTCTTTCATAACTCTATTCCTTTGATGCTTTCGTCTTGGGTTTTTTCAGCATACTCGTTGTTTCTTTTGAGTAGAATTGGGTTGGTCAATGTTGGTTATCACGGGATCAACATAGTCGCCTACATCATCTACATCCTCCACCTTTGTAAAAGTATCACGTTTGATTATCATTTCTTCACGAGCAACATTGGGCAAACAATTATTTACAATTTTTACATTGAAGTCACTAAAATTTCCATGAGATTTAGTCTCATGTTTAAAATCCGGGCTATAATTCCCGTGTTCAAATATTTGTGGTCAAATCAATCATGGTCCAACTACTTCCTTTTGATGGGTAGACTCATATCTCTAGCAAAATTTTACATCCAAAGATGGATTGCCCAAAACATGCATTCTTTCTGGAGTTTTTATTTAAGGATGACAACTATTATTTTTACTGTGTTAATGTCGTCTTGGTGGATTTCCTTGATTCCATATTGGTTATCATTAGATCCGTCATTTGCCAAATGCTTCGTCATAGTCTTTATACTTTTATCGCCTTCATAATCTACATTGTCTGCCTTTGTCGGAAGTTCCTCAAAGGAATTTAGATTTTGTTTGTTGACTCATTATTTTGATCTCTGACAAATCATTTTGATACAATTTATACAATAGAATTGTGGATGCAGAGGAGATACTCGAAAAATTAGTACCTTACTTTGTTTGTTTCTGTGGGTGCTGAGTCACTTTACTTTCTCTGAGTGATTATTCATCCTTTGACCATCTCATCCTGGACATCCTGGTATTTCATGTGTTTGCAATAAAAGTGCAATCACCGATAAATGGCGTAAGTTGATAGCAAACCATCGAGCAGCTCCATCTGAATGAAATACTTGTGATATACAAATACCTCAGATGATTGAGACGTAATTACCGATTGCTTAAACATTCGAAAAAAAGCCGAAGCTGTCCAGAGACAAATTCCGATGGAAGGTGGTGATGTTTGCTCAACATTGTTCAGCCTATTCTGCTTATTTTGGGTCCTTCCTTGGTTCAGCACAATAATCAGTGTGACATCATTATTCAAATATTGGCTCATCTTAGATCCCACATTGTTCAACTGCTTTATGATGGCTGGTATCCTTCTGGCCCATGCTAAATTGTTGGGTCAGGAAATATTCCTATTGACTGGTCAGATCTACTTTGGACAAACATTTAAAATTGAAGTAATGTTGGTCACTACATATCTGACCTCCTGGGCCTTCTTGGTCTATTCTTCCATCCTTGTCGGTAGAATTTTGTTACTTGATGTGAGGTTCGGTGGCTCAGAAATATTTTATTACATTTTCTACATCATCAACCTTCTCAGAGGTCTCTTTGTGGACTCCATTTACTTCTACAATAACATTAGAAGGCCAGATGCTCATATTTAGAATGCATCATTGGTAATTTGACTTGTTATTCAACTCATAATTCTCCTGACTTCCGAACTTTTGGTCCGTATGCATTTGATTGCAATTAAAACTCGCATTTATTTGAAAGTTCTTTTTCTCGGCTGATTCATTTTGATTGCAAAATTATGAAATACATGTGACTGTTTATGGCATTAATTGATAATAGTTTTATTGTAGACACTTCAAACGATTTAGCAGCTCAATCTAAGACATGATTAATCAATGGCGTGTGATCTACAAATGTCCGATACATTGTATGATGGGCGTGGTTAGAATACATTTTCCATGCTTGGACAATTGAAAAGAGTTTAATTCTAACAAAGCCGAATTCATTATGAGCGAAGAAAATAAAGAATCATTGCATGATGACATGAATTTTTCCAAGAGATTTGGTCCGATTGTCTCAATCTTAAGAACTTGATCAAGACCATCTAAACTTGAAGGAAACTTCACAAATATCATCTGATTTAGTTTCGCTAGATGGCAACTCACCTTTCATATTGAAAACATTTCATGATCACTAAAATTCCATCAGGAACATCATATTACTTCCTTATTGTAATAATTCCAACGATTCCCATCCATTGCAATTGCACAATTACATTGCGGTGTCATCGTGTAATGAGTATTATGCACTTATCACCAAATATTGGTTTTTGGTGACATTATCATTGATCTTGGCAACAGGCTGTTGAAATATTTCATCAGTAATGTCAAACCATATGACTTGTAATGTTCATCGCTTGATGTTGATGTTGATGTTCGATTTACTACAAGATAATTCAACGATTTCTTCTTTTCTGTTACAATCGGATTGTTAAAAAGGAACAATCAAACAACCAACCAAAGTGAAGCTGATGACGAAGTCTGTGAGACCACTGAAATAGTAATTTGAGCAATAAAAAGAAAATTATTGTTATTGACTTTCTCACGGATACTTGATTTAATGATACTGTTGGTTTGTGTGTCGGTTAACAGCGGTATCACAAGATATTACGTTAGCTGCTAATAATATTAACGTCATGATGTAAGAAAGTTGGAAGATTTAACATTGTGCGACAAAAATTAGCCCATATACCTTGTTACTGGAAGAAAAAAAGGAAGAAAAAGAAAAAGATAATTATAATGGCGATGGTGATGGTGATGATGATGATGAGGTTGAAAAGCGATGAACTCACTTCCCCACCTGAGGAGGTCAAATTGATCTTTTTTCGTCTCCCACAGTTGCATTTAATTTTTCTTTTCTCTTCTTTACTTTGCTTTTTACTTCTTCTTCACTTTTCACCTGAATTTCCGGTGTCATCTATGACACCAGATTCAAAGATTAAACAACAAAGTCAGCAGTACTTTTATTTCCAACACAACTGCACAGCTTACAGCTCGTTGCCTTGCACTGTACAAGTAGAAGTACAAGTAGAAGTAGTAATAATAATTGTAGTGATGAAATTATTCTTGAAAAGTTGGCATGAGTGAAGCCAGGAAAACAGTAAGTTAAAATGACTTGAGTTTCATTATGGCACTTGAAGTGTGTCTGTGGAAGCATAAAAGACAAGGACACAAAGAAGCTACATGTATGAAGTTAAAGAATATACTTACTTACTTTCACCAAATGTTCTCACTGTAAGTGTACTGACGATGTGTGTCTGTGTGACTCATACACTCAAAGTACACTTAAAAAAAATAGTAACTGGTTAAATTGTAAAGAAAATTACTTTTTTTTTCTCTCATTGATCAATCAAATCATTTTTAAAATTCAACTTAACGACAAACAAAATCAAATACAAGTTTAATGTATATCTTTTATACGTGTGTCACATGAAATGTTCTTTTTTTTGAGTGAACTCGTATAATCTCATTATTTTGTCCAAGCGATGAAAAAAGTTGAAGGAAGAAGGGAAAAAAAGTTTATTCGATTGTGAACATCAAACAGTTCACAGTTGACTCTTCAAATAACAGTGTACAGTAGAGAATGGAGTCGAATGAACTTGAGTCGAGTACATTCAAGTGAATTTTCAATTAAACATCCAACAGTATCTAAGAATACTCAAGTAAAAGGGATTAATGGAGAGCAAGTTAGAAAAGCAAAATAAAAAAAAGTCAAGAGTCACAGGAAAATTACTCGTGTGTCAAGAGACATTTTCTCCTCTCGACATTAATCAATCGATCAATCTCAACTTAACAGCTGAGAGAGGAAAAAAAAGGCAAGTTCAACTTGGATGAATAATAAATGTGTGTCAAATGTGTAGATGAATTTTATATGATTCATCAAGTTGTGTGACAAATACATTTTAACGTTTAACGTTTAACGGTGAGGGAGTAACAAAAAGTTAATAGAAAAGTAAGTTTCTCTGTGTTTGGAGGAGGAAGAAGAAGGGGAAAGAACAAATTGAGAACAAAAGGGCCAACACATGCCCCAATTAAGTCATAGTCTTCACTATGTGTATTATATTGCAAAGTACAGTGGGTTAGTGTTGTCTCTCTTTGTATATGTTGTATATGTTGTTTAGAAGTCAATTGACTTCACTCGCAATGGCAATACAAGCCAAGTAGCTCATCTTGCCGTGTGTGAGAGTAAAAGTCATACTGGAAGAAGCAAAGAAAGTGACTACTGGTTCAACTGTGAACAGTGAATAGTGTAAGTGCATGCCTGTGTATCCTCGAATTGGGCCAAAGAAGAGAAGAAAAAAATACTCACAAGAAAAGAACAGCAAAGTTTTCCTCGAGTTTGAGCAGAATTGGTTGGACCAGAAATGTACCAGTTCACCAGTCAACCAATCCAGCGCATGGCCCACCTCGCATCAGCTGACTGCGATGAGAACTTGCAAAGTTAAGGCATTTGAGAGTTCGAGCCTACACAAGCCATGTGTATGTGTACGAGTGTATGTGAGAACCGAGGAAAAGTACTTTCACTTTGATCGATCGATTTGTTAGACTCAGTGCACATACTCACACACAGTCACTGTCTTGAGTCTGTGATGTCGAGTAAGTGAACATTTCAACTTCCCCCTTTGGTCGACTTTCTCGTCCACTTTGCTCAGTATCCAAGTATTCTACTCTGTCTCTCTGTATATGTCTGTGTATATGTGTGAATGTGTGGATGTGTACATCAACCACCACCAACACACACACAGTTAAATACAATTGTGCAATTGTTATTCACACTTGCACCTTGTTGATTGGATGAAGTAGACGTTATTGTGTCAATTTACTTTTCATCCTCATCATATGAACTGTACATCAAGTGAATTACTCTCATCTTCTACACACACACACATACAAGAGAAATATATAGATATATAAACATATATATGTCCTTACACCATCTCTCACCTGCATCATCAGCATCATCAGCATCATCAGCATCATTTGCTTCAACTTGAAATCACATCATTTACAAAATCAATGGAAAACAGCTGATTCAACTTTTTGTCAATTGATCGTTTCATCTAATTGTTATGACTGTATTAGTTTTCTTCAAATGCTCACTCTTAAGTGTGATATTTTGACTGTGTGTATTGTTGAAAGGAAACCATTACATATGCAATATTAGTTTATTGGCAACACCTGAACAACCATTGGGATTTAACTTGTTTCCCCCAAATAGGTAAGTTGAGGTTTATCATTGTTGTTCCTTCAAGCAGATGCAATTGTTTCACTTGAACGATTCACAATCACTGCCTGGCAAAGAGACAAAATAGTGGACAATATTTTACTGTGGATGATTTTTTGGTATGCACAACCAGTCCATTGAGTAAGAGAGAGACAAACTTTGTCCATTGATCTGTTCAATTGTGTGTATACATTTGTTCCTATTGACTATTTATTATTCACTTGTCATTCGCAATGAGGAAGTAAAACAAACAACAACAAACTTACCAACAGAACTGAATGTTCATTCATCAGCCAAAGAAGAATGAGTTAATTAGCAAGATATAGAGTGTATTCATTATGCTTCACTACTGTTGGTCTACTAGTTGAACAGAACTCATTTACACGAAAAGAACCTTTAGAATGTTTGAATGTTAGAATAGTTGAATGTTCGAATGTTCGAATGTTCAAATATTCAAATGATGCAATGTTTTAAGTTAAACTCTCTTTGCCTGGTCTTTACACTCAAATAGGTATTTGAAAGTGCTTGTTCACTCTATTTTGGATGAACTGACCGATTGATCTGTCCACCAAATAGAAGTGTACTATTGTGATACACTCACACACTTGTTCCCTTGGTCACTTGGTTCTTTAGCTTCTTTTGCTTCTTTTGCATGAATCTGCACAAGTAGAAACTTCTGGAGAAAAGTGAAGTTGTGATTGTGATTGCATTTGTCACGATGTCCAGTCAAGAGGCTTTTCCTTTATTGCTCGCTGTGGATTCTCATTTTGCCTTGTCGTGCATAAATTTCTTCTTAATTGAATGGACTGAACTGACCTCGCAATGTGAGTACTCACATTAGGACACATTGGTAACACTCATTGTCATCTTGTTCCTCAGTTGAATTACATGCTTCTTCTCTCCAGGATAATCTAGAACTCTTTTCTATCTTTTTACTGATGTTACTGATGTTTCTCTTTTTTATTCTTTCTCTCTTGTTCAAGTTACTTTGTAATTTGAGGTCATTCATACTGACAACTAATTCAAATAGTGCCTTCATCATTTATCTGTCATTAACATTGATCCATGTGAATTTGTCTATTCATTTGGTAGTTTTCATTTGTATGTACTTCATTTCTCTCTTCATCCTTTTCACTCGATACTGTGAAAGAAGGTAAAAATAACTTTCTCTTGTGTACGGGTGAAACTTGAGTTGAATCGTCAATTCTTCATTCAAAGGAAACACTAAAGGAACAGTGAATGATCTCTGGGAGAAAAGTGAGACTTGTTTTCAGAGTTGCAGTTGTCTCGGTTACGATGATGAGTCAGCTTCACATGTAAAAGAAGGCAAAGGAGGAGAGAAGTATAAGAAGAGTATACACCGAGTATATACAAGGTAGTAGAAGAAAAGAAGGAAGAAAAGTTGCTCTTACACTTGCTAAAAACCTGACTAGCGAGTTAGGTGAAGTATAAACTGCCCATTTAATTTTTTCCTCTCGCTGGTTTTTTTCTTTCATTCTTTCCATCCTTTACTCTCTCTCTCTCTCTCTCTCATTCCTTTTCACTCTTTTTGCTCTTCCTACTTCACTTTCAACCTTTACTGTTCAGTTGAGTTGACTTGAGTTGAATTCTTCGGTCAGAGACTTCATCTCGTGTACACTTTGCACATCTGGTCATCGTCTATCTCTCTGTCTATGTGTCTGTGTGTATGTCAATTCAATTATGAACAAGTGCCATGAGTTTACTACAAGTTTTGTGCGAATTATTCTATCATAAGTGACAAACATCATCTAAACTATTGTGATGCACTTGACATCATCAAATTTTTTTATCCTTCTTTCTCTTTCACTCCGTTTGCCGTTTTTGCTGCAACTGTAAATCACTTGCCAATGACCTGAACGTCTAGACTGCCAAGAAAATATAACAAAAAATCCTTTCACCAGTGATCCTTGTCAATATGGTGAGTTTAATCCTTTGTCCAATATGTCACAACACTTTTAACAGTTACAATCATAAATGTGTAAAAGTGAATCCGTCAACATGGACCATGATAACCTGTCGATGTCGTATTTGACGGTTTACAAGGAGAAAGTAAATTGTAACAGTTCAATGAAATTATCTGAAGGATGTTGTTGGATGTTGTTGTCATCATCATCATCATCAACAACAACATCGATATTCGATTGTCCATGTTCAATAGTTGATAGTGGATGTTTCTATGGACTTTGACAGACCGAAGTAATCTCATAAGTTGTTTGAGTGTCAATGAAAGACATTTAATTCTTTTCATCCACCAAAGGCACGTGTCAAATGAATGAGAAGTTCATTGACTTTATTTCCCCATCCGCAAGACAAGACCAGACCAATCGACAATCAGATGAACTTTAATTCACACTTTAACTTTCAACTTGCCTATTTACATGTGCCTGACCATTCATTTAGTCTGGCAAGTACTTTCTGTCTACTACTTTACTACTTTACTCTCTACAGTGTGTACAATTAGATTCAGATGAACATTAAATTTTCGTTATTCCAAGCATAATTTTGTTCTATTTTTTTCCTTGTTACCTGGTGTTTTAATATTTAAACAAAGCAGGTACACACACACACTCACACACACTAGAGTCAAGAGTGAACTCAGTGTGAGATTGACCAGGACAAATTTACTGGTTAATGGACTATTTAACTTGACAGTGCATTAGTTAGTCAAATGAGTAAGTTCAGACAGTTCATTTTACAAAAAGGTAGTCAATTGCACCATCAGGAAGTAATGACCCACCTGGTGTTATTTCAAATAGCACAAAAACACCTCAAATAGCTTCACCTTTTTAGAAATGACACATGTGATGTGTGTCTGGGCACTTTTTAAGGGTGCATCTTTGTTCAATCTTCAATCAAATGTGTCCCCAAAGTTCCATTTGTTACAAAATATACTGAAGAGTTCTTATGTTCATTCAGTTGTTTGTTTTCCCTTCGTTGATTCGCTTTTGCTTCTTCTTTTTCTCTTTAACTCTTTTACTTTTTTACTCTTTTGCCCTTTTCTCTTCTTCTTCTTCTTCTTCTTATTGTTTAGTGTGTTCTTCTCCCTTTTACTGGGTCCTGCACATCTGGTGCACTCAATGTGTCCTCGCCGAAGAAGAAAAAGTATCTTGCGCAATGCGCTTCTTTATAAATGGAACAAATAGTGATACATTACTCACCATGAGTACTTTTGTCTTTCACTTAAAAGGGTTCATCCATCAGGCCAAATAAGTACACTGAAAACTGTCCTTTTGAATTGTACCAAATATTTTCAACCTTTACATACATCATACAACTTCTTCTTGCTTTTTTTCCATCTATTTTATTTTAATTCTTCATATGAATTGCATGTGCAATGTCTTTGGTTGCTTTACGTCACGAAGTGGACCATCGGTCATGCCGACCAACCGAGTGAAATACACTATATATATATTGTATATTGTATACTTTTACCAGGCAGATGTTTCAACCGAATCTAAGGATGCAGACAAAGTATTATTTCTTACTTCTTTGTCATGTGCATCTTTATCCTTAACCTCATCCGCATCTATCAATTTCAGTATCGCCTCTTTACCTATTTTTTCTCATTCTTTTATTTTCTCCATCTCTTTTTTTCTTCCCCCTTGTTCCATGGTAACAACAACATCATCATCATCATCAACATCAACAACAACAACAACAACAACAACACTGATTCATTCGAACTTGGTGATACACGATGCAACTGCTTAATGCTCAGCAGTAATTTGGTGATTTATTCATTGCCACCATCAGCCAGAACAAAAGGAAGTAAGAAATAAGAAGTAAGAAGATTTAGGTCTAATCAACGGTGCAATCACTTATTCATACTGGTCAAGTTTAATCGGTCGACTTAATTTAACCTAAGCACAACTGTTGGCATTTAAGTGATACTGAGGTAAATCATGCTTACAAAGTATCATTGATTTTACGGTCAATTTATCCTACAACCGTAGTACAACAGTAGTTCACGAAAAGTACACAGCATCACAGTTTGAATCATTTAATACATATACATTTAATACAATTTAATTTGATGACAAATATAAGAGAAAAAAAAGCAACAAGAAAAAAAAATATCCCAGATTCCAGCTAATTTGATAATTGATCTATTGGATACAAGTTGTTTTACCGTCAACGTGTTAACGATATGATACATTTTGGCTCATTGTGTTATTTGTATCCATTTAAACTTGTTAATTGTTGACTCAGACTGATCAAATGATGCCAAGGATTATCTTGACATCACCAATGTCCACTTGAACAAGTTTACAAGTGCTTCATCGTTACAAGGGTGGAAGAAGAAGAAGAAGAAAAGAAAAATAAAATAAAACATCAGTTAAATAATGTACTCATCGTACGATCATCCTGCTAATCACTTGAAAGATGCCGTTGACCATGATGAGTCAGAAAGGTACTTTGATCAACATAAGATGCTTAATTCAGCTAATCTTGAATCAAAGGGTAAAATAGATGATGGATTTATCCTAAAGTCAGATCAATTGGCTCGATTAGATGTAACTCATAAGGGAAATTATGAACACAATGGTAATCGATATAGTACCAGTGCCAATTGTAAAAATACATCTATCAGTAACAACATTAACCAATCATCATATAGAGCATCAAATCATTCCATTAACAATAATAATTCTACTTATGGATACTCTATCCTTTCTCAAGGCATGATCAATACAAATGTTACAAATAATATAACAAGTGACAACAGTAACAGTAACAGTAACAGTAACAGTAACAGCACGAATAATATTAACAACATCAACAATGAAAATTCTTCTTATGGTTATATGAGTGACAATATAAATACTACTAGTAATGTTTTTTGCAATTCTAATGATACTTATGGTCATAATATATATGGTGCATCAAATGATCATCATTTGTACTCATCGTTGTATGAAACGACAAATGCCAAAGGACAACACCATGGACAACATGGACAACATGGACAACATCATACACATGAATTACCCTTAAACCAGCATAGTACTGGTCATTCAATAAAGTATGGTTCAATTTCTTCATCAAATCCAATTACCATACCAGGAAACTCATCTTCAAGATCAACGATGAAACATTCACGTCATCATGGACATGGATTAAGTCGATCTTCACCTGGAACTCCATTATCTTCAGTGCCACATCAATTGTCCACTTCGAGTGGACATCAGGCAGGGTCAGGACAATGTTATTCCTTATATTCATCTCCTGCTTACTCCGCCTCAAGTACCTCCAAGTCCACTTCATACTTGGTTCCTCCTCTTACATCAACTTCAACTGGTCGACCAGTTAATGGAACAGGTGATCTTACCGCTTTCTCAGCAGTTTCATCAAACAATCTTCAACAACTTGCACATTCAACTTATGGCCAAATAGGTAACTCAAATAACAATTCCACCCAACATCGCTCCAATGTAAATCGTAGGAATAGTTATTATGTATCCAATTCTAACGGTAACGGTGGTGATCTTTATGACAATTCATATGGAACAGTTAGACACAATCGAGTGAATCAAGTATCTAACACCTATGGATGTACTGGCACTTCCTCATCTAGAGATAAATCATCAACATCCCATGAACAACATAATTCAAGCAGTAGCAAATTAAGAAGCGTCAGTCGTGATAGAAAGAGTATTTTGAATGAATCAACAAATTGTAATCAAGTTTCATCACATACATCTTCTATTTACCAGAGTAAGTCGGCTGCGTCCAACTACCTTGAACAAGTGCCACCGGTATCAGTGACGGATTCGATATATGAATCAATTGATACTTTAGTTAATCAATTAATAACACAACAACAACAGCAACCTTTATATTCACACCTGTCGACCAAGGGTGAGAATAAAATGGATACACAGAGTCAAGGATTTCATCATTTGTCCTCTTCAACTTATCACTCCTCTTCATCATCCAATTCATATTCCAATCATGGTTCATCAATTTATCCAACTACTAGTGATTCCATGACCGGAACAAGTGGTCACCATCGAGACCATTCAAGTACATCACGAAGTACACTGAGTCGTCGTAGTAGATCAACCAGTCGACATCGAAGAAGTATCGCTGAACCAGACTTGATGACCGATCAACAAATTAGTTCTTTTATTAATTCATCAACTTCATCACTACACCCAGAGACCATATATAACAAGTGTGAAGGATCAAATGACTTGAATGATTACTTTCATCAGGGTGGCAGATCTAAGTCTTCAATTTATGGTCAAATTGTATCAAATGTCAATCAGTCTAATTGTACATCGACATCAATTCCTGATGTGCTGAGTAATACTGGTTTGATAGATTCGTTAACTAGCACCAATTTATCCTTGCCGTCGACGTCATTGACTTGCAATTCACTCAGTGCTTCAGGTAACTCCAAGTATGGTTACACCAATTCCAAGGGCAAGCAGCAACCATCTCAAAACTACCATCAACTCCAAGGAAGTTCTGCTGACATTCATGGTCACAAGCAAACACCGAATAGTCACGATGGATACAACAGCTACAGCCATTACAGTACTTCCAGCAACAAAAATTATGACAACAATTACTTCACCAATGCTTCGTTGAGTGGAAATATTTATGCTACAATCAAAAAATCATCCTCAAAGTCAAATCAACAATTGCAACAACAACAGCAACAACACCATCAACAACATCAACATCAACAACAACGGTCAGGTGCTGTCCAAGCAACTCTCTCTTCATTGAGTGTGCCATCACTTGACCAAGTTATCATGGATTACAATTGTGATAATGTTTACGGTGCTACAACATCACGTGCTGATGATCCCATGACCAAAGTTAATTCGGTTGCTTCAAACGCATCAACTACAATGCAACTACCCACTAATGGACCATCAGTTGCAACTGTTTCGTCGACCTCTTCATCTATTGCCATAACTGGTGGTACATTGATGGCCAATTCTTCCAATCAATCATACTTACAGACCAAACAGACGGTTGGACGACACTGTCAACAGTCGCAAATGGCGAATCAGTTGCAACAAAAAGAAAATCAATCACAACAACCTCAACAACAACAACAACAACCGCAACAACAACAACAACAACAACAACAACAGCAAAGTGATACTTCAAATCATCATCAAAGTCTGGGACAGCCTTCGACATCAAATAGATCGTCAGGTTCAATTTCTTTCGTCACTCATTCATCTGCAGCTGAATCTTTTTCATCATCAGATGATTCAGCTTCTCAATCATCATCGCAATCTGATTCATCATCACCATCTACAGCATCAACAAGTCCATGTTCATCTCGAGCTTCTTCGAGATCAGCCTCACCTGATGGAACTCATCATAATATGTCCAGTAGTCAGGACTATACTTCTGATAATGTTAATAGTAGTACTCATATGAATAATTTTGATCCAAAAGTGCATCTAAACCATTTAACAAATTATCTTTCATCTGCTATTTCTTCTGTCAAAAATTCACTTAAAAATCCTAGTCTAGTGAATCAATTGAAACAATTAAAAATGACCTCCATGTCCAACGTCATAAATTCACTTGTTAACAATGTTGCCTCACAATCTTCAAGTGATCATACAAGAAATGAATCACCATTAACATCAGTAACTCCAATTAATTCAACATCACCACCACTGCCAACAACTGGACATAATTCTATTGTTAATCATCATCATCATCATCATGATCAAATGATTGGTGGTGATCAATCGATGAACAATTCAACCACACAGCAAAATCAATCACATCATGGACATCATGGACATACACATGGACATGTACATCGACATCATCATAAACACCGAAGTCATCATCATAAATCTGACAAAGTTAATCACATGTCAAATTATTCACTCAATGGATACAATAGTAGTGATTATACAGCGATTACCAATGCAAGTTCAATTGATCAAACAGTCAATGGACTGAATCATGGTGACCATGACCAAGTAATGTGTAATTTGATGAACAATGATCAACTTCAAAATGGTTCAACTGTGCCAAGGAAAAGCAGAAGTAGTAGTAGTAGTAAAAGTTCCCATCGATATTCTAAATACATCAATGAAAATGTTGATTACACTGTGAATTCCATTGTTGACATTCAAATTTCCAACAGTGACAATGAAGTTCATTTACCAAGTAAGAATCGTATTACAGGTGATGGTATTTACGATGGACTACCAAGTCAACCAAGTGATCGAAGTAGTAATTCTAGCTTTTCATGTCAAACTGGTAACAATTGCCATCATGCAAGTCACAATTACCATCGAAGTAAGAATGATCATCAAAATAATCGACCTCATAATCCAAGTAGTGATTCTAGTACTAGTGGTTACATTACCGGTGCAACTGACCACAGTGGTAATAGTAGTAACAATGGTGATGATGCAAGTGTTTCTGGTGGTCCAACGGGTGGAAGTAATAAATCTACTTATCACCATCAACAACAGTCATCTCATGATCTTCATCATCAAACTCACCAAGGTTCAAGTGTCATCCATCTATCAAATGGTCATTATGGTCAATTTGATGGACATGATACAAGTATACATTTAGATGAGGCTCAGGTTGCACTAGCATCAGAATCATCAAGTAATATTGATAATACACTTGGCAACTTGAGTACTATTGCCACATTTGATTTAGATAGCAATCAACTTCACGTGCCTCCGAGCGCAGTAAGTCGAAGTAAAAGTCGAGAACATCTAACATCACCTCAGGATGTCTCATCTTCTGCCCATTCTTATTTAAAGATGTCTTCCAAACATAAACGATCTAAATCACGATCACGGTCTGAATCAAAGCATCGTCATCATAAACGACAAACAACAAATCATGATCAAGGTGAAAAATCTCATTCATCCAACGGTAACCATCATCATCACCATCATCATCATTACCATCGTTCATCATCTAAATCAAGTCACCATCGTCATCGTCGACATCGACGTTCAACAACAAATCAGATTAACTGTATGATCAAGTACATTCTTTTTAGTGTCAATACAATAAGTTGGTTGATCGGATTTATTCTACTGATGGTTGGAATCTGGGCATGGAACGAAAAAGACTATTTTTCAAATGTTTCCAATGTTCCTGTCATCACACTAGATCCAGCATTTGCTCTTATGTTTATGGGTTTGATCACATTTGCCATCGGCTTTGTTGGATCTATTGGATCACTCAGAGAAAATACCAATCTATTGGCAGTTTATTCTATTTTACTGCTGATATTACTTTTCAGTGAATTGACCCTCAGCATCTTCGCCTTTGCATTCAAGGACTGGGTGAGTTCAATTATATTTTTCTAATGTCATTGTGCTTTTCTCCCTTGTTCATTGTCATAGATTAATTGTTTCCTTAAAATAAGAAAAAAACAGTTACAATGCCTCAAAAGCAGTAGGTTTTGTCAAGTGTGTAGTTTTTTATTTTTTTTTATTTCATTTCGATTGCTTTTTCTTTGCTTCTAAATTCACACGCATCCACCTGTTTGGTTGATTTTTATTTCATCCTTTTTTATCCTTTCAATTGACCTCCATCGTATGTATACTGACTGTCCTTGTCCAATTGTGCAAACAACAATACCTGGTGTTGGTTCTTTTCCTTCTTGACCTCGTTAAGGTGAAAAGAACGTCAATAGTGAAAACAGTGACGAAAAAAAGGAGACAAAAAAAAAGAGTTAAATCTTCACAAAAATCTTTTCAAATCTTTAGAAATTTTTTTGTTATTTATATTTCTTGCACTTGTACAATAGTACATCCTTCAAATTATCTCATAAGTCACTTGACTCATTGTAACTTACCATCTAATCACATTCAATTTTTCTTGTTACACGCTTTAACATGTTCAATTTGGATGGACATTCGTGACTTTGACCATTCAACCGGTCAAATAATCAACTGGTTAACTTGTCTGATCAAATGGTACACGTGTGAATGATCAACGATTATACAACAATGACGGTCGATTGTGTTCTAACGTGAATAACAACAACAACAACAATGTCTCTCATGTTAATGTTGATCTTTGATGTCTTCATTGAACGATCAAATGAATGAATTGATCAATTGACCAATTGATGAATGATGATGATAACAGTTACGATCACAAGCAACCAGTGGAATGCAGGCTTTCATCATTTATTACCGAGATGATCCTGATCGTCAAAATTTAATCGATTGGATTCAAGAATCTTGGTTGGAATGTTGTGGAATTGATGGACCTAAAGATTGGGATCTCAACATATATTTCAATTGTTCATCAGCAGCAAAAGGATCAAGAGAAGCATGTGGAGTACCCTTTTCATGTTGTAGAATAAATGCTAATTCGATATTGGATGATTCAGTTATAATGAAGAACAAACAATGTGGCTATGACGTTCGTAAACCTGATTTTGTAAGTGAAATATATATATATATATTCTTCTTTTTATTTATCTCTCCATGTGTACATTGTATCTCATATGTTACATAAGTTTTTCCCTTTCCATCATCTTCATTCATCCAACTCAATTCAATTTATTTTATGCTAACGATATTTTACCCTAGATTATTATTCTCCACTGTTTCTGTTAAATCATCATTTTACCCATTTTACTTATTTCATCCACCTGAATCATTTATCACGGACAAGTAATATTCTTCACAGATAGTTACTTTTTCTTTTTTCCAAATATCAAGTAATTTTTTCCTTGTTCTTTCACTTGTAATATTTTTCTTTTTAAATGTTCTCGACAACTTGATTGTGACTGATTTTTCTTTTCATCTTTCATCTTTCATCGATTACTTCTTCTTGGTCAACTGTAAACCTGTCATTTCTATGTCTCCTCAACTTTCATCTGTTAATCTTGTTCTATCCTTTGAAACCATCTTTAACTTTCATCTGGTCAGTTGGGTGACCGATCAGCCATCATCTCTGAAAAAGGTTGCTTAAGATCAGGTGAAGAGTGGATCGAATCAAATTTCATGCTCATTTCACTATTAACGCTTGTTATTGCAGCTGTTCAGGTAACTTTCACTTTGACTTTAACTTTACTTTCTAATTTATATATATTAATAGGGAGTAATTTTAAAAATTCAATTTAATCCTACTGATTAATGAATCTTGCAACTTTTTCAAAGTCACCATTTACTCGTCCTTCATTTGATAGATGATGTGAATCACTCAGCAACACTAATTAACACAGCTGACATTTTTGCAACTAAGTATTGATTATTGATAATTATCTTTGTTCAATGACCAAGGCAATCCTTAATTTACTTTAACTTAATGAAAACTTTTGCTGATTAAGATATGATTTTTACTTGAATGAAAAGCGATACAATTAACTGTTGTTCTCAAAGGTGCGGTTGATAAATCATTGAACAAAGTCCAAATCAATTGTCAATTCCTTTCACTTTGTCTACACTCCTTTGCATCTTTTTTTTCAAACAACCAAATCTTTTTATCTTTTTATCCTTTCACCTTTCACACCCATCTACTGTTGACTCTTTAATCAACTTGTACACTTGATTGAATTGTCATGAACATTACTGCATCATGTTTACCTTTCAATTTAAACTAACGAGTACTCAAATGATTTTTTTTTATTTATTTTTCATTTTGTTTTACTTTGAAAAAACTGTTGCCTTGAATTGTATTGATTGTCATCATCGAATATTTCAAATAACCCTTCCTGGATACCGTGTGATGTGTGTAATTTTCTTTTCCATCGACATCATCAACCATTTGCACGAATCCACTTTACTTTGGTTTAACCTCCACTTGAACTCGCCCTTTGTTCCAATTATCATAATTATCCGATTGACTGAACCAATAATCAACTTTTATGTATTTTTCGAATGAAAAAAAAATGAAAAAAAATATTCAGCCTCAACCAGCATCTCAAATTTATACGAAAGGTTGCCTAAGAGCAGGTTTGTTTTAAACTTGTCATGTTTGTTTCTTGTTTATTTTTTCATTATGTCTGTTGTCTCATTCTCTCATTACATTTTTATCACTGTTACCTGTTTTAATTGTTGTTAAATATATGTCAATGCTTGGTTAACGATTTAACTGTCCATTGTCGTGCAAGTTGAATGTTTCAAATGAAATCAGTTTAACCTGTCAGTTGCTTCATGTCTTTCACATGAACTTGATAAAGAACAAGAACAAAACAAAAAAAGGAATTCAGGTTATGTAACTTTCTTCACAGATGAACAGATGACAACTGCTTGTTTTACATTTAGTGTGGAAAACTTACAAAGATCAATGTTCATCATTTCTGTCATCTTTGTACGAAAGTTTTGTGTTTTGGTCATTTGTGATGAAATTCTTTTGTTTGCCTGTGATTTAATTTGATCTTCTTTTCCTTTTCTTTCCTTCTTATTTAATGGAACATACATTGCATGTGATTCACCAACCAACCAACTAAACTTGGATATTCTTGTCTTCCTGTGTGACTTTTGCATCTATTGTGTTTCTTTTGTTTGAACAAAAACCCTTTGCAATCGATCAAATCTGTACACTTAAACAACTTAAAGGCGAACAATGGTTTAAACATAATCTTCTCGTGATAATATTTATCTTTTTGATGGTTAAATTCGTTCAAGTGAGTTTTTAAAATAACATTTATTTTTCCATTTCAATCTATCAATTAAAGATGAAGTAAGGAAATTGCTTTTAAAAATAATCAAAACAAAAAAAAAGAAAAAAAAATTCTTTCTTCAATTCAATTAAACTTTTCTCAATTACATTTGAACTGAAAACTGCAAATCATCAACTAAGATGTGGTAAAACGTGACTTTGAGTACTTTGCACGATGGTTAACAGTAGTCATTATTTGAATTTACCGTTAATTAAGCTTCTTTCATTTTATCCAACTGATTGAACATAACACTCTATTAACCTTTTTCTTTGTTCTTTACCTTAATTCATTGGATCATCCGATCATCGACCTCAATGACAAACTCAAATGATTCTTCATTCTTTCCATTAAATCTGGACTTTTCTCTTGGTCATCTTTTTTTTTTGCAATTCAACATTGTCATCCATTACAACAGATCATAGGAATTTGCTTCGCTCAGAATTTACGTGCAGATATCCTTGCACAAAAAGCAAAATGGCGATCAAAAGGAGGACATTTAAACAAGTGAACGTTAACAACAACAACAACAAAAATATGTATGAAAATAATACAGATGAAATCCATTCCATTATTGCAACTATATTCTAGTCAAAGTATATTTACCGTCATGCAAAATGCTATATGTATACACAAGTTGAGTAAAAATTGATTTTTTGCCATTGACACTGCGACCTTTGTCCATTTTCTGTGTGAGTGTAATGATACATGAATCATGAATTACCATGAGTCATGAGACGTTCATCAGACAGGATCAATTCAAACTGTCTGGAACAACTTTTAGCATAAAAAAAAGTTTATCTTTTATTTTCTTCTCCATCCTTACTTTATCACCCACATTACTGTCGATTGTTAACTTTAAAAGACCCAGACATAGAGAGTTGACTTTGATGAGATGTCTTTGCAAGTTACAAGAAAGTTCTCAGAACATTCTCAGTTTGAAGGATTAAGTGATTCTTGCGAATCATTCACCTCGTCTCAATCGAATGTCATGGAATAAATTCATCATCAAGACTGATTCAATGTCTCTACTACTACTATTCATTCCACAGTCTGCAGTATGTTTGAGATCATCTCATCAAACCTATTCAATCAATAAGTGATCATTACATCCTACGACTTATCATCATCCAAAAGATTCAATTCAAATGGTCTCCACTCAAAGGCATTCACATCAAAGCTATTTAATACCTTTCATAGTCTCTATGTTACGTAATACATTGAGTTTGTACCAAATCAGATTGTTCAGCTTATTATATGGAGCTAAATATTTTCCTGACTAAGTGATCGATCAAATGGCAATCGAGTGAAAGTAACTTTCTTTCATTCATTCATCCAACCAAGTGTGTATACGGTAAACAAGTAAGCAACAAACTTTGTCGAGTCTTCACTCCATCTGTGGGTCAACAGATGAGCATTTCGATGGAAACTCTTAAACTGATGTAATTCGCAGCTGGACCATGAAAGGCTGTAAAAGTTACTTGATTCATCATTCAGTCTGTCATTTCGTTTAAACATCTTTAAAAACTTGTGAAAATGGTTGATTCTAACTAGTATTATAATTGGTTACATCTTAAGGTTTGAACTTTCAACTGATTAATGTTGCAACATCCATTGTCAACAGTTTGAAGGATTGAATTATCTTGACTGTGCATCACAAGGAGTGATGAGATTAACTGTTTGATTTTAATACCAGTTGTATTAACTGATAGGAAATTTGCAAGTAAATTGATTTCCAGCTGTGAGAATATTTTGTTTCCCTTGGACTGTTAAACTGTTTCACCGTTCCACACGCCCTGACGAAACCAAAGCGGTCTTTTTGTGACGGGCGCTTTTTCACTTGAAGTAAACGCCGCTGCGCCCCTCTGTGTATCCACCGATGTCCAAATATCAGAGTGCAGCCATCTTGCCATATGGAAACACAAGTGGGGTGGAGCGAGGGTCAGGAAACCAGAAACATCTCTTCGACACCGTTGTTTCAACATTCGATAACTTGCAGTTCTTTTCTATAATCATTCCAACTTTCACCGATAAATCACAGTCTGATTAATGAGTAGATTACTGAAAATTTGGAATTAACTAAAAATATTAGTTGAATGAATCATCAGTGATCACCATACAAGCTTTATTAATTCAACCGTTGATTCCCAAGAACAATATAAGAAAAGTAAGAAGCAAGGAAATTTGAAAATCTACTAAATTTGATAAAAGTCTAATTTGGCGAAAGTTGGTTGACCAAGTATTTAATTGATGAGCGAGTGACAATTGATTATTTCATTCAAGTGGTCAGCAGTATCAGAGAGAAGTGTACATCAATCTAAATTGAGGAATTCGTGTTTCAATTGAGGAAAAAAAGCTCAACCACATAAATCGTCACTCGGTAACAATAGAATCAGTGTGACAAGTTGGAAAGAATCGAAAGAAGAATGAATGGTTGAATCAGCCGGTCACTATAAAGAACGAATCTTGCGCAGTCAATTCGATCCTAGAACATCTTGTACGGTGTAAGGAATCTTTCCTATGTACCTTTTTTGACCATTTTGCCAGCCATTTGGACATCATTGACTCATCCATATGATGGAAAAAATACCTCATGAAGTTCTATGTTACATCTTAAGTTGTATTGAATCAACTGATCAACTAAATTGTCGTCTTGTGTGTAAAAATTGGGACGAAGCTGTGAAAAGCAATTTATCTTCAATTACTCACATAAAATTAAATGAAAGTGGTATCGATGATTCATTCAAGTCAAGTATAATTGTTCCTGATTTGAAAGTTCAACTATTCAATTGTCCAAAGAAGAATTTCAGTCAATTTTTTACCTTTATTTCAACAAAATGTCCACGAATCAAAGTACTCAGTGCAACATCGAGTTTTATTCAACTGAGTGATTTAGTTAAAATCGCCGATACATTGATATATTTTGAAGTATCTAAAATGCTTTCTAAAGCATCTCAAGTAAATTTAGCCAGTGAATTTAATTCACTCAAAGCATTTAATGCATTTTCAACTGATGGTTATTTCTGCTATTGTACTTTACCTCCAGATCAATGTATTCAATATTCCAATGTTTGTTATGCACCTTTTGTCCATCCATCTCGACGAAATTCAGCACATGCATATTATACACCTTCATTACAACCATCTGATAATCAAATTAAATGGTTTAGATATCGAGATATATTCATCGATCCAAAATGTTCAACTGTCGAATCACTTTCACTTCGATTGACATCGAGTCTTCCTCAAATTCCTCAAATATTTTTACCTCAGTTAAAATTTTTTAAATTAACTGTAGTTTATCCTAACGATAAGAAAGAACTTCACAATTTAGATCATTTGAGTCATCGAATAATCGACTTATTGAGTCATTCACAACACCTTCAAGTCATTAATGTTCTCCTCGGGGTGTGTAAGTTCGACACTAATGGTTTTTTCAAGCTGATCGAGTCATTTAGACAATTGAAAAGTCTTCGTTTCACAGATAATAATGAATCAAATGACATTCTCAAATTCACATTAAATCGAAAACTTCAATCTCTTTGGTTAGAAGTAAAAAGGCCTGTCATGTTTACCAATCCTCGTCATGAACTGCTCAAGTACTTGACCATTCGTTCTTCCAGTGATTCAATTGTATTTTCTTTTCCATCTTTGCTCGAAGCATCAATTCGACTTAATAAACCATCCAAAGTACGTATGAATCCAATTCTAAGTTCACTTGGATCGTCTTGTTCTTTACGAATGATCGATTTGGTTCTGCATCAAGTATCATTGGATGAATCAGATCCACTTCAAGCAATCTCATCTTTCATAAGTTCATCCAACCAATTGTCATCCATCAGTATTCGAATTCGAAAACTACTTCCATGTTCTCAATCTATGTCAGCTGGATTTACTTTGTCACTTTCATTTCTAAAACATTTAAACTTGAATTACTTTCGTTGGTACACTCCATCACATTCATCAACAAAAGAAGTAGAAACTCCTCTTTACACATTACATCTATTAATTGATGAACTTTCATTTGATCAACTAATTTATATTGATTCAAGTAAATTCGAACTGCGAAAGAACTATTCTATTGGTAAAGTTTGTCGTTTTAATTTACCATCACAAGCTCGAGTAACTTTTTTACCCAATTGTGAACAAAAAATTGTATCAGCAACATTCTACGCAGTGGATCAATTGATGCAATTACATTTAACTCAATTAAATCAACTCAAATTTCATCTCAATTATCATCCAGCATGGTTTTGTCCAGTTCTTAAGAATTTCTTGAAAGATTTAACTTGTTTGCAAAACTTAACCATGATAACGTCACCTGAAGGAAGTAAATTTACATTGAATGAAATAGAAGAATTGTTTAAAAGTATCTCAAAGATATCTACATTAAAAAATGTTCAACTGACAATTAAAATAAGAGAAGATCTTTGTCACGATCAAAAGGCAAGATTAACCTTCGATGCATCAAAAATGTCTTCCCTTGAAAATCTTACAATTGATTGGCCAAAGTCAAATCTTCAATTGTTCTTGATTCTATCTGATTCATATAAAAAGATGACATTGGTAGATGAAACATCAATCGAATTAGAATCCATCACTGGTGATCCTTGTAATGTGAAAGTTCCTGAAGATAGCAAAGTTGTTCTAACCGGTTTGATGACCAATTTAGATTCAATATCAGCTCTTAAGCCTGATTTGGTTTACAAATTGTATCTATAGTCATTTAATTTCACCACAAACATTGACAATCTTTTGATAGTTCAATTCGTTGTAAGCAGAAGTTTGAAAAAGTTGATGAAAGATCCTCATCTGTTCTAAATGACGGTGCACATAATTATTCAGTCGGTGGAAGTAACTTGAAGCATAGTAACAAATGTTATTCATCTTCATCTTGCCAATGCAATATTCACATCAATGCACAATTCAGATGATCTTTATTCCGTCTTGACTTGTTCTCACACAATTTCAATTTAAACGCTCAATAATCAAACCACTTTTTCTCTCACCATCTTTAAGTACTGCCAGTAAATCAGTATGATTCAATATACTAACAAACTCACGATGAGACAGTTGACCTGGTCTTCGAATAGCAATTTCGAGTGAACAAATTATAAACATATTGCTTTTTCTCTTTTTCTCTTTTTCTCAACTTGTAATTGTGAAAATTGTGACAGATGTAAAATGTAACCTTTGGTAAAGTAAACTGTCAAGATACATGTAAACTCGGTCAATTGTCAATCTAACCAGCAAATTAAATTACCAGACCTGTGAAAGTTAAAATTAATAACAAACTGTAGGTATTAAAAAGTGCCGTTTTTGTTTTTTCATCCTTTGCAAATGCGATGTAAGTTTAATTTAACAAAGATTTACGAGAAAAAAGTTTCCTATTATTAAAAGGTGATTTGTTTTTATTCATCACAAGTCTTTCAGTGACATGTCTAAGTCAAATCAATTGGTTTCGGTCCTATTTAAAGGAATTTTCCTAGTCTTGTACATTTCAATAGGTCTATCAATCAATTTGGATGCTAATAATAAATAGAGTACAGTTAAATCTTTTTGGATGGATCATCTAAACAAACTTTCCTCAGTTGTCTCCAAAAACAAAGACAAAGAACAGAATGTGGACCACTTCGAACAAGTGCACCAGTCCATCCTTTATAAAATCCTAAAATGCCTTCACTTTTGATTATTTTTCCAGCACAATCAAATATTCCTTTGTAAGTAATTCCTTTTTTGGTTTGTGGGTCAACGGGTTGATTGTAAAGTCTATTTGAAACCACATCAAATGGTGTCATGGCTGTAGAAACATTAACTCCAGTGATGACAGATGAAACAATGGTACAACTTGTATGTCTTGATTCAAATAAAGACGTTTGACGAAGAAGAGACTCAACCAGGGAAAATGTAGACAATTGGGTGGACGAAACAACCACAGTTCGAAGTATGGCTGCTGATGCTCCTCGCCAAAGACCTCGAAAACCTTGACTTTGGTAAATATTGTAAAAGGCACTGTGAAATGACGAATGATGATGTTGATGTCCAACGGCAATAGATGACTTTGACATAGTTTGCAATTGAGTTTTAATCATGAAAAAAGGAGAAGCAAATGATGATCCAATCATACCAGAAAAAGCTGCTGCAAGTATAACTTTGCTAGGAACAAGTTGTCCATCGTCGTTTCGAGTGATAGAAAAGTTTTCCATACATTGAAAACAACCCAGACGAATACCATTCATAAAGAATTGATAATAAAGAGCAGGAACAAGTCCTTTTTGAAGAGAAGTAATACCTTCATTTTTGGCAATCACGAATAAAGCGTGAAATACATTTCGATAGTGAACTTGATACTTTCCGGCAGTCAATAATTCACCTTGAAATTGAACACGAGTTTTACATACTTCAAGTGGATTGGTGATAAAACCAGCTAATGATGCGGCTAATCCTCCTAAGAGGAATTCAGCCATATTTATGATTTTAAGTAGATGTTTATGCTATTTTTTGTGGCACAAGATTGATTTAAAGATGGTTATTCGACTAGATGAACCCAAATGTCCGGTAAATAATAAAGATGACATTGAGTCACCACGATGAGTTGGTATTTGTGCAAATACGGCTTGTGCGTGCCACGTGAGAATGGTTCATTCGAAATATAGCAGATGTCTCTACCATCAGTTTTTTCGCCTATTATTGTGTCATTTTAACTCAGTCTTCAGCTTCCAGGCTGTCATCTGCGGCCTTTTGTCAATTTGAATGTCATTTCTTTTTGACAAAAGAGCAAACAATTTATCTATAACATAGAAAAATAAATAATTCATCTATTCTAGCCAATTCTAGCTGGATAATGACACTCAAAGAAACAACCGATGCTCTACGTAACCTCAAATTATTGCCATCAACTCTGATCCAATCATCAACACCCGCTGTACCTATGAGGATTCAGCATCATCATCACCATCATCATCAATCCCAGTCCGATACTAATCAACTAATTCAATCACCTTATGCTGGATGGAAACCCGATTATGTTGACAATTTGAATATTTTACCCAGTCGACCTCACCAATCGCATCGCCATGAATTGATACTTCATTCAGCGATTCCTTCTATGACCAGCAACTTTTTTCCATCATACTCATCTGACACACCTGATGTTTCTTCGTCCCTGTCTTCACCTTTACATCATCCAGTGAAATTGTCCCATTTACCAACAATGAATATGAA